>JACXGJ010012946.1:0-17089 GCA_016801105.1 Esox niger
AGAAACACAAACTCACCCTCACATTAAGCAACTAATTAATGATTGCACGGCAACTTTGAATAATATGGTCAGGTCGACTAATGACTAAAGTTCTTTGTCTGTTTGCTAGGTGACAGTATCTTATTCCATGATGTGTTTCTTTCTGTTGTTTATTTACCCTGAAGCCAGGTTAAATAGATTGTCACACCCATTTACAGATTGTATAGTTAGAATACTGGAAAGACAACCTTCGCTTACTGTAAATGGTGCATTCCCACTTCCCAGAACTATGTTGTATAAAAACAACTGTAATGTTTGTAAGATATACAGTATATGTCAGCCACATGGGGAGAGACTAAACATCTGAGTGTGCTTTAGCTAGTGCCTTGTCACAATGTTTACGATGTTGATCCAATTAGTGAATATTAGCTGACCTGCTCTGCTCGCCATGTCTTACCTACATGTCCACCCATTCGCTTACCTCTCTGTGTGTATGCCAGTCTCTCGTTTTCTCTATTTTTATATACACACATAACTATTTTATTTAACTATATTTACAATGTTCATGCATAGATCTTTTTATTTTACGATATTTGTGTATAACACTTTAAGGCTCATCTGTATTATATGGCACCAAAAGAAGTGGGAAATTTGTAGTTAGTCAAGTGTTGCCCATCACACCATTGTTGCAGATGCAAGAGCTGTCAATGAGTAGTCTTTATTCTCGACTTTCTGTTTGTGTTTGGAGTCTGCCATTGGTGTCAAGGTAGCACATCAGGATGAAAACATAAAAAACATTTATTTGGGGAAACGTAGCCCAAACAATAATCATCAAAACGAACAGTTTGGAACATTATTCAAAATTAAGAATGCATAGGCAAGTGGGTTGCAAGTAGCCTCAACAACAGTTTTCTAAAGGTTACTATTTACTACATGGTTTATTTCAGCTTGCTGTTTACATTTAATACAGTTTGCTAAAAAGTACCTAAAAGAGCCTGCAGAGCAACATGATGATATTGTGCTTAAAATAAAAACATTAACCCAAGAAATGGAAAGAGGAAAGTGTGAAGAAAAAAAGGAACTGCTCAAGATCCACAGGAAGACAAGTCATTTTTAAACATATGCTTTATGCTTTTGGCATGTAAGCCTGCTACTGGAATCATGAAGTGCACAGAAACATTTTGACTACTGAATGAATGTCCACCATAGAAATTATGAAATAATATGGAGCTAAAAAGTGGAAAATTAAAGCAAAGTCATTCTCCAGATGTTAATCCAAATGAAGATTTGATTAGATTCAACTTTGCCATTGGACAGTACAAGTATATTACAACAAAATGCAGTAAATGCCTTTCATCTGCTGAAGATAAACCTTAAGGCAAACCTAAAAACAAACAAATCTAATGTATACGAGTACAGTATACTGTTGCTCTGGCAGAAAATCTGTTGAGAAGATACCAGTGTCTACAGGGGTTAATGAGTGACAGACAGGCAGTTATTGCATGCAAATTGTATGCAATTAAATATAAAACAGCTCATTTGGACATCATGAATCACAATATTTCTGAGAGCCTGAAATAATATGCATTCTATGTTCAAACAGTATTGTTATTTTGAAATGTAAAACTGGTGAAAAAAAATACTATCTTAGTATTTGTTTGATTTCAAACGCAGCATTCTTGGAGTCAAATTAAGATAAAAAACATCCTTATTTTCCAAATAAATACAGTTCCACCTCACACCATACTCAGCTACACAAGTTTTCATCCATGTTAGTATATACGTTAAACTGTGAGCTGTTTCTAGACTGCCTTGTGTTGATGTGTAACGTAATGTGAGGGAGAGATGAGTTGCAAGTTATTCGAGAAGCGGTTTTGTGGTGTACGCCTCCCACAGCTGTGAGCTTGGAGGGTGTGGTTCACCATTCCCCAGCCAAACCTCCTCACAACCGTTATTTGCCATCCTTTGGGGACAAACTGATTTTTTTAACTGACTCTCTGAAAGTGTTTTCAGAGTGAGTTTGTTTCTACCACCATGCCTATGAGTAATAACAGCCCTCGGATATCTAAATGTGATCGCAGCAGGCTGAAAGGGGCATGTTCTGGACTAAGTGGGTGGCGTTTGCTGATGTTGGGTTGAAATCCAGTGAATGCAATGTTTGTATGTATACTACAAAATCAATAGTACAGCACATAAAGTGGGAAGAAAAGCACATGAACAAATTCTCAGTATAGTGGTTGTAATAACAAAGGAAACAATAATAGAATGGCACATTGTGTTTGCAGTAGAGATGTCCATATCATTTTACTGCGTCTACCTCAGAAAATCTGCCGGTACAGTGAACTTCAAATAATTTTTTGTTTTCTTTCGTCTTTGTGTTACAGCACTTTGGATTTGAAATTGTATGACAACTATGGTGATTAAGTAAAGACTGTTAATTTAAATGTGTGATAATTGTATCCATATGGAATAAACAATTCAGAAATTGTAACCCGTTTCCCATTTCTCTGAAAAGAAGGGGACCAAAACTTTTTGGACAGATTAATATAATGTACAAACAAGTACCTATTTTAAGTTATTGTTCACAAAGTCTTTGCATGCAATAATTGCCTGATGTCTGTGACCCACAGACATCACCAGATGCTGGGTATTTCCCCTGGAGATTCTCTGCCAGTTCTGTATGGCAGGTATCTAAGATTTACCTTTAGCATTTACATGGAATGCTCAATCAGAGTCAGGTCAGATGATTGACTTGGCCAGTCAAGAACTTTGCTCTTTTTACCTTGACAGCACCATGGTAGCTATGGCCTGCATGCTTTATGAAAAAGTATTGCCAAGCAGCAGGCAGGCCATTGCTACCAAGGAGCTATTATGTCGCAATTTGATACAATTGATCAAAAATCCCTAGAAGAAACAGTTCAACAAATTTTAAACTCTAAAACAATGGACCTACAGCAAATAGTTAACAGCTCTCTGCAATCAGGCATGTTCCCTATTAAAAAAAACACTGGATGCATCTATATAGAACAACCTCACCACAATTTGGAAACGGCCCTGATGAGTTCGGCTGAATACTGATTCTGATCAAATACTTTCTGGTTCTATTAGCTCTCAGTGCGGCATTTGACACTGTAGATCATTGAACATTCTAGATAGGCTGGAAAATTGTGTAGGACTCTTTGGGACAGTCCTTTATTGGTTCAGATCTTATCTAGGTAGCCGGAGTAACTTTGTCACCATTGGTAATCATGAATCTGATAGGGTGGTTATGACATGCAGCGTTCCCCAGGGATCAGTACTCAGACCACTTCTGTTCAATCTCTATGTGCTACCTCTGTGCCAAATTCTACAGAACAACAATATTAACTACCATAGCTATTCAGATTACACTCAAATATACAGCTCTGGAATAAACCCTTCTGTCTCAGACTCAAATATTTGTTTTTTGACTTTTTTGGAGAGGAAAGAAAAAGGTGCAGTGGTCTCTTAATTTTTTCCGAAACTGTATATGGCTCTCGAACAGTATATCGACAGCTCAATAGACTCAGTGTGTCCCTGCATAGAGCACATGAATACCGGGAGGAACCACAACGGTCTACAATTAAACCAAGAGAAAACAGAGACTATTGTGTTTGAGAACTAGTCTTAGTAAAGAGCTGGATACTCGGGTCCTAAAAACCAGCGACCAAGTGCGTAATCTTGGTGTTCTGATAGACTCCAACCTCACATTTAACAGTCATATCAAAGCAGTCACCAAAACAACATTCTATGATCTAAAAAATATAGAATCAAGGGCTTTGTGTCCCAAAAAGATCAAGACAAGCTCATCCTTGCGTTTATCTATAGTAGGGTTGACTTCGGTAATGGCCTCTTAACTGGACTTCCTAAAAATAGTAAAATAGCTGCAGCTTCTTCAGAATGCTGCCGCTAGAATGTTAATCAGGAACAAGAGAACAGAGCACATCACTCTGGTTCTCAAATCTTTTCTTTGGCTTCCAGTCAGTTTCAGTTTTAAAGTTTTACTTTGAGTATATGAATCACTGATATGAACATATGAATCATGGTTTAGGCCTCGAATACATTTCTGATATGTTTGAAGAATATAAATTGCGCAAGGCTCTTAGATCCATGAACACAGGTCAGCTAGTAGAGCCTAGAGTCGAAACTAAACATGGTCAAGTTGCATTTAGCGGTTGTGCTGCACGCAACTGGACAAACCTACCAGAAGATATTAGACGTGTTCCAAACATACACATTTTTAAAACACTTATCTTTTCACGCGCCTATGACTGAGCGTGTAAACCTTCCCACACTGTTTAGCCTACAGCATTTATAGCTTCCTATGTTTTTATCCGATTTTTTTTCCATTTCAATTTTCTTATTCTGTTTCATTATTATGATGTTTTGATGTTCGATGTTTACATTTCTCTCTTTGATTTAATGTTTTATTGTTTAATTTTCATTTTATTTCTATTCTGCTATGTGTAAATGAAACAATTTACAGATAATGGATAAAAAACGTTCTTGTGCTGCTGTTTTGACATTGATGTAGGGTATTATCTCACAAAAGGACTGACGAGTTTATCCAAGTGCTGGATTGCGAGGATTGATACATGGGGTGGTTCATTAAACAGTTATGAGAACTATAATTCATTGAGGATGAATATAAAATCAATTTACAGACATAAATGTCCCCCTGGAGAGAGCCGAGTAAGAGATTGATGCAAAATTATCTCACAAAGGGACTGACGGGTTCATCCAAGTGCTGGAGTGCGAGGATTGAGATACTGGGGTGTTGAATTTCATGTACAATCCACCTGGAGATAGCCGGGTTAGAGAATTAGAACAATCTGACTGCTATAAATTCTATTGCGTTTTTTTATTATTCTTTTCATTGCAAAGCACATTGAATTGCGTCCATGTATGAATTGTGCTATTTAAATAAACTTGCTTGCTAAAGCCCTGTCTAATGACTTCAGAGGCATTTGACTTATTTGAGACTAAAATATATTTTTGTACACTTATCATACATTTATCCTGCTGCTGCTGTCAGCAGTTACATCATCAATGAAGATAAGTGAGCCAGTTCCAGTTGCAGCCATACATGGCGAAAACATTAGCCCCTATGTGCCATATTTCAAAGATGAGGTCAGTTCCTTTTACAATCACAGTTTCAAATGACAATCAGGGTACTTTTTTTTTTTTTTTTTTTTTTTGCCTTACAGTCAAGCTGGCAATTTCCTATAGTCTTATGCAAACGGTGTCGGCTGACAAATCCACAATTACCTCCTGAAGAGTGTTCCTGAAATTCTTCATTATGGTAATCATTCTTTGGGTCATCCATTGTAGAGGTCCAGGTAATTAACCATTGCTTGCTACTGTTGATCTCTGGTCGTTTTATTTTAAATTGTCTGCCTCATGATGTCCAGCATGATTTGTAATAGAACTTTGGTCCTCCTGTTGTCAGATGCCATCTACAGAAAACAAATGCAAAGTAAAATCATGTTCCTGTTGAATCCAAGTATTTGTGCTGAGCCTGTTAGCATTTGTTTTAAGCAAAACAACATATAAATTCCTTAGTACAGATATATTTGTGTCTATACTAAGGAATTTATATTTGATATATCACATTGGTATCCACGAGATCCAGAGTCAGATTACCAAACGACATTGGTTTTAAAATGTTAATTTCTCCTTTGTGACACAATAAGAACAATGATACGAGAAATTATTACTGCAAAGTATTCTCTCTGCACCTTTGCAAAATGTATTGAAAGAGGATGTTTTCTGTAAAACATTGTAATAACAGTAACAATAATGATAAGAAAAAATAAAATACTGGAGCATGGCACCCCAAGGCCTGAAATGTGATTATCTGTCCCTGACAAGGTCATCTGACTCTGGGGGAGATAAAGAGCTTTCATTGCCAAAATCCTGAACTATCCAATTAAGTATCTACTTCTTTCTTATCTAATATTTTGTACTGATTTTGTCAACGTGAAATAGATAAGTAGACTTTAACATTTACAACACAAACTAGGAATATCTTTTGGGCGATATCTAAACATGTTTATGTATAGAAACACTCTCTGTGAAGTGCTTGTTTGCAATAACTAAATTTACCTGTATATTTTTTTAATTCACCATAATGGAAATCCTAAAGGTCGTTGTCCACACTGTTGGTAAGATTACAATTATGGATGCAGACAACTTAATTGAGATCAGATGTCTCATAGATTGTCAGTATGTTGAACCAGTTCTGTCTTATTCTATAAGCTTCCAATGCACAGCCACATGTCTTCATTTCCCTGTAGAAATGACAACCTGATGATTTAGAGTTATACATCTGATGGCATTGCTTGAATGTATGTGAATCCTACTAATATGGTCCACATTTTTCTAAACATATTATCATTGTTTACTTAGTAGTTTATTTAACAAAAACTATTTTCAAGTACCCAAAAATGTTTGAACCCCTTCATTTAATAACGTGTGGCACCTCTATTAGCAGCAATTCCTTTGAGTAACTGTCTCTTATTACCCCTAATCATCTTTTTTTAGGGATTTTGGCACACTCTTCCTTACAGAATTAAGTCTGAATTCTGTCTGGCATGTAGGTCCTGCCATAGCATCTCAATTAAATTAAGGCCAATGCAAAACGCAAGTCTTCAGAGATATTCTTTGGTTGATTTGCTGAATGCTTTGGGCCTTCTTCAAAGAACAGTTTTCACCTCAGCTTTGGCTCCTTGACTGATGGCCTCATGTTCTGCTCAGGATTCTCTTGGTTATCTGACGAATGTACAGTCAACCATGTCTCGATGAGGAAAAGCAGAACCACCAAGCTTGACTGTGATTAGTTTGTTTTGGTAGTAGGCAGTGTTGGGTGTTTCTTCATAGGAACAGACCCATGAATGTCATTTAAGTTCAGTTTTTTTTGTAAATTGTGAACACTAAACAAATCTATAATCGCAAGGAGTTCACATACTTTTAAGCAGCACTGTATCTGTCTGTGCCTTCATCTGTGACAATACATGATTCTCAAGGAATTTTTTAATTTCCCCTGATTTGTCAAGGTGCCTTATGGCAAGGTTTTAGTAAGCTAATCAGTGTTAACAATAAACCTATTGACATCTCATATCGGCATACGGTATCTGCAGCTTTTATGCTATATATAAATACTGCAGCATTTAATTTTTTTCAGGCTATTGCTTCATAATAGACATACAGTTCTGCTGTTATCTAAAACTTCACTATCTGCTTGGACATAAACGGTGGTGATTCATTTTATGAGGACTCGATTCCTCTCGTGCCTTTCATTACATCTGCTAAAGGGTCTACCGGCTGTATTGTTAATGCTCTCTGACGTCAATGGCTGCACTAGACTGATTCTACTGTTTCACAAAGGCCCTTTGGATTGAAAAATCACAGAGGAACTGTACACTTCCTCCATATTGTTCCATGTGGTAGTCTGTTGTTTCTTTGTATTATACTGTAATTTCACTCAATCGTTTCATGGAACAATGGAGTGCTTCAATGATGATCGATCTCTCTCTTATTTATCCTTAGATGAGAACACCACCGCATAGTCTACATACACATTTTTGAAAGTGATCTGAAACTTGGTTTTGAAACTGAGGTGTGATAGGAAAAAAAAGAAAAAAGAATGATGGCAGTTATATCATATCTAGACATGGCCACCCTCCTCACAGCACTGGTCAGAGCTGGCCTGGGCACATTTGGAAACTGCACACCCTCATAGCGGTACTTTTTCTATTTATTTTTTACCTTTACGTCATGGTGTCTCCATTCTCGTCTGCTGGTGTGAAGAGCACGCTGCTACTGCCAGTATAACCACAACTTCCTGTCCATGCAGACTGTTGTTGACTGCAAGAGACCAGCGATGGTTCTAACACGTTCATTGTTTCGCTGATTATAGTATATCTCAGTGCAAGTATATCTTACCTATGTATTATCAAAGTTATGAAAAAATGCTCTTATATAGTTATACGCAAGGTATATGAATGGACATCTTACAGGATAATTTTATGTTTTTACAACTCACGAAACCATATATATATATGTATATATATTCTTTGTGGGTTTTTGTAAAACATGCTCACACAAGTATATTGCCATTGAGGGACCATGTACCATAAACGGAGTTCCACTGATACACCAGCGTGCCAATATATATATATATATATATATATATATATATATATATATATATATATATATATATATATATTTCCATAAATCCCTTTGTGTACAGGATGTCTGTACATATTGTTATATGCAACGATCAAAAAGGGAGAACCTGAGTTACTTGCCCTGACACATAGACTGAGTTACTGACGAATCTGTCTAGAGTTATCAGTGGTGGGTGTTTTAACGCAATGGTTGTGTTGTCATGGAGCAAAACACCAATAAGTAACTGTTTTCAAATGAGGAAAGTCTTGAAAATCAGGATGTGATTACTTTTGCTGTAAGGTGTCCAGATCCCATTCTATCAACAAAGGTGTAGCAGGGACATTGGCAATTCACAGTAATTAGGTAGACCTGCGTTTCAATTCCTAAAAATATAACAATTGTTGCTAAACATAATAAAAATATGTTCTATTTGCAATAGTCTCTGGACCAAGGATGTGGCTGTGCTCTAAGATGCCCACCAGGTGATCTACAGAAGGAAAGTTAAGCACAGGGTGCTGCTGGAGAAATAGAAAATTAGGGTAAACATTTCCTTGTTCAAAGAATTAAATAATTATAAATACGTTTTTATCTTTCAGATACAAAATAAGCAATGGATTAAATACTTCAAAATGTTTTGATAAATGTTGGAGATTCTGCTTTTATGCACATTTACACAAAAGGCTCTCATTAAACAACCCCATTTGAAAGAAGTTTGGACGCCGTGTAAAATGTAAAGAAAAACATAATTAAAGGATGTGCAAATCATTAAACCCTATATTCAACTGAATATGTTGTGTCACGCAAAAAATTTAAACGTGGTAGAAAACCTCATATCTAATTAGGTGAATTGGCAACAGATCAGTAACATAATTTTGTATAAAAAAGAGCATCCCAGCGAGGATGAGTCTTTCAGAAGTACAGATGGAGAGGAGTTCTCTCTGTGAAAGACTGCATAGGCAAATAGTGTAACAAATTACGAATAACATTTATAAACGTAACATTGCAAAATGTTTGGATCTCATCATCTACAGTACATAATAACAATAAAAGATATTTAGGCTATACTAGTATCTACTAACTTACAGGAATAGTCAATAATTGAGCATATGCTAGCTATAGTTTACAGTTTCGCTTCAATAATCACTACGCTATTTAACAAGGGATCAGTCAGTCAATCAGTAAGAGACATTCGCTCTTCTGAGCTGGCTCTGCTTACGCAGTCCGGCAAAAACAGACATGATTCTATAGTCGATATCACTGCACTGGCTTAGGGACATTTCTGAAAAGAATTACATCACTACATCACTGCATTAGTTCAGTAAATCTTTTGCTAGCAGTGGCTAAAGTTAGCTGAAATTTGCCATGGCTGTTTAAAGAATGCGTTGTAGTTTTTCTTAGACCCAACACTGTTTTCAGGGTGAGGAACAATCTACAGTTACATATTCTAAAATGCAAGACGTGCCTTTTTACTAGGTATAAACTTAGAGTAAATGTTCAATATTTTATGGATTTCAAGTATAAAAAATCAATGTAAACAAATGCACTGTTCTTAATTATTTTGTGATTGTGAACACCCGATTGTAGGTATATTTCAGTAGGTCCTTCTCAAAGATAACAACAAATGTATTGAGTGTGTAATATTATTGTTTATGGATACTCATATCTTATTCATTGGACTAATAAAATGTATATACACTTATCTGTAAAAAATATCAGAGATACAGCAGATATTAGACACATTCATTAGAAGTGTGTTAGTGTTCGGTGCCAGGAAGGTCCTCACGTTCAGCCTGAGTTTGAGTATATTTAGATTATGATACCAGCATGTGTAGTGGCATGACATGAAATGCACTTTGTCAGTAAAAGACGGTTCCTTTTAGTATTGTCATGTCTTGCAATGTCAGCAATTATGAGCTAAGGTCAAGATCATCTTTGCTAAGCTATCTGATCTGACTGATCACTCCTGAGAAAATGACTGTAAGCAGCAATGTCACATTTTTGTAGTGTGTGAATTAGGGCAGATTGTGACACAATGGGCACTTGCATTGTTGGTGCCTGTATGACTGCACCAACCACAGTGTGACAGACAGTGTTTCTTAGGACAAACTGTTCAGACAAAACCATACAGTACATTAAAGTAACAACAGTGAAACTTTACGGCTGTTATTTTTTGACCGAGATACAAACATGTCCTACGCTTTTTCCTAAAGGCCTTTATACATCCAGTTTTTTTTTTCTAGGTAAATTACCAAACTAATGACTAATTTCTTTTTTTAATGGCATTTTAGATTCACACTTTTGGATTCACACATTTTTCTTCTCACAGGCAATTTTAGGATCTGTAGCCAAGAGATTTTTGGCAACACTGCGATGGGTTCATGGCACTCTTCTCTGTCCCCCTTCTCATTTTCAAGACATACAGTACATGTTTAGTAGTGGTATAACGGACACTTTGGTCATGGAGGTTCTTAAGAGCATTGGGTTTGTGAGAGGGGTGGGTTGTGTGTGTGTGTGTGTGTGTGTGTGTGTGTGCACATGGGGTCTATGTCATTGTCACTGCTCATAGAGATGGGCTTAATGAAGCAATGGAGAGAATGAGCATGAGATGCTGTGAGGAGGGTAGATGAATGGGTGGTTGTGATCTGGTGTGTAGGTGGAGCTCTTCATTTCAGCTGTGGTTAGAATTTGCAGGGGCTTTTTGGTGCTGGGGGCGGGGGGGTTATGTTGACCTAATCTTGGAAGAATGTCCTCTCTTCAAGGTCCTGGTAGGGAAGTCTTAAGGGACTCACAGGCCTGCCTGACATTTATTTAAATATCAGAGTCATTCAACAGTTATATATAGCATATATTTTCTCAATGTTTCTGCAAACAAATAGATATTTTGCATATATACAAGCTATTTTTAGCTGCAAGTGTTTGAGCAAAATAATATTGTGCAATACAGGTGTAACAAGGTTCTGAGTGTAAAAGATCATTGCTGTTAAAACAAACCCAAGAGACAGGATACATAATGTGCATCAAAAAGGAATACATTTTTGTCAGGACATGGGAGTAGAGCAAGATCTAAGTTGTTTCTGACTGGCTACATGCCTAGTCAGGGTTCTGGACATTTTCGTAAACATCATTGTCTTCCATACTGGTGCTGCAAAGCTCAAAATGCTATAGACCAAATACAAAATGACAATACCAATTCATATTAGCATTCAATTCATCTATTATCTTATAACAAACTCAATGTCACGAAAAAAACACATCAAAGTATACAAGGACTGTATGGGAGACATCCTTAAGACCTCTTTGGTTTCCACATTCAGACAAAAGTTGCTCACACAAACAGACACTGGCCTGCAGCACTGTTAACCCACACAGCAAATAGGAAGGAAACAGTCCACCCACTCAAGCATGGTTTCTTGGTCTCCCATAGTCCCGTGGTCCAGTGATACATTCAGCAGATATATGGTTCAACAGTTCAAAAATATTCTTGCAACCAATGTTAATATCCCTTTTTCTCTTCTATTTTTTGTTAATATCTAATAAGTAAAGGTTTTGCATTTAAACAACAGATCACTTTGCAATTTGATTTTTTTTAAAGACCCAATTAGGTATACAAAAATAAATTAAAAGGATTTGAAACTACTGTGAAATTGGCCTTTACAGCTATGGCACAAAAAACACATTGTAAAACATTTAATGGCTAATATATATTCATATAAGACAACTCAGGAAATAACTGTTTTTTTCTTTAGCATGAGTTACCTCTGACAGCTATTTCAACAATCAACTTCAGAAAAAAAGGATAAACAAATTCACAGTTCTGGCTGTGATACTTGGCTGAAATAGTCGGGCTAAATGCTTTTCAAATGCAATTCAATATACTGGCTTATTAGGAAGTACTATTCTTTGTTTCAGACTTTATATCAATACTTGGAATTACTGTTTAAATTTGTCGGCATTTTCCATAAAACTGAAAAAAATGTAATCCATACATTATCATTACTATATTTAAAAAAATAGTTTTAAAACCCTCTCTTGTTTTGAATGATTGATGGTGGTACACTCTTCATGCATCTACATTCTGTGTGTGTGTATATATATATATGATAGGTATAGTTGATAGTATCACTACATCAATAAAAGCTTTCAGGTTATTCTGTAGACAACCAAAGGGTTGGGCTTCATAAAAGTAACAAATGCGATGTCACTAGGCTTGGTTACTGGTCTACCAAATAATCATCTTCTTCCTTTATGTAGAATTTGCTTACAGCAAGGCGTTGACATGTGTTTACATGTACAGTTTATTCGCTATTTTAACAAAAAGTACCTCCCTGCAGATGGAAACGTGGCTTTGGCAATCTTCCCACATTCCCACATGGCCATCATTTACCGCATTACATCTCCCTACCTCATTCACTATCCTGAAGCCAAGCTACGAGGAGATCGAAAGGACCATTACTGGTGGTAGGCTTTTAGTGACTTGTGCTAATGTCATAATCTAGCTTGTATACAGCAGTAGTCACTTCAATGGTGGTATAGATATTGCCTTCTCCTGTTCAAATATGTGGCTACAGAAAGGCAAAACATTTCTCCTCAGTTAATCTTCATCACATTGTTTGCAAAGAATCAGGTACAGACAAGCTTCAGATTACCCCATAGATAAGAAAGTGCAGAGGTGTGGTGTTTTGCAGAAGGTCTTCATCTGATCTGAGAGAAAAATATTTTTGGTCTATGGTTTTTGGTCTTTGGTTTCAGAAACACAAAACCCTTCCTGATACAAGTATAATGTAAAGCTGTTACAGAAACTACATGGGTTTGCTAAACAATCATCCATCCCACAGGTAACATATGCTTACTGTAAAGGGGTGTTTTTCTTTGTACACTGCTTTATCATTGTGTGTGGGGAGTTGTAGAAAAACAGTTTCTGACTGTCACTTTCATCCTCCACCCTATCTCACAATAATACATCTGAGAGACATGTAGAACTGTGAGATAGGGTGGAGGATGAAAGTGACAGTCAGAAACACAAAACGCTTCCTGATACAAGTATAATGTAAAGCTGTTACAGAAACTACATGGGTTTGCTAAACAATCATCCATCCCACAGGTAACATATGCTTACTGCAAAGGGGTGTTTTTCTTTGTACACTGCTTTATCATTGTGTGTGGGGAGTTGTAGAAAAACAGTTTCTGACTGTCACTTTCATCCTCCACCCTATCTCACAGTTCTACATGTCTCTCAGATGTATTATTGTAAGTTGTGCTTTTGAATTACTGGTAATTAATTAAATCTTCACAATCCTAATGTTACCTTTTCTCCTCCAAAAACAAGACAGAAATGTTCCAAAAAATCCATAGAAAGGCTCATTTCAAAATTTCAAAAGACAGTAGATATTTTTTTTTGATAAACTTGGTCTGTCAGTAGTGTACAAAAACAGCAGAATATTTCCTGCGAATAAAGTAGATTTCAATAAAATGTATAACATTAACTTTAACTCGATGTGGTAAAACCAAGCCCTTAACTCTGACCATCTTGAGTTGGTATTTCCTTGTAAGTCTTCCTCTTTGACCTTTATGTATACAGTAGAATGTGATGGCGACTGATAAGTGCTGTAGATTGTGATCTCAACACCACAGAGCAGGGGTTATTTTTCCATCGCCTCTGCTCTGTCTCTCTGTCTGGGGGCTTGTTTTCATGGCTAAAAATAACTGGCTGGGTTAACCGTTTCCACCCTCTTGCTTATTTGACACCAGCATGTTAAAATACAATGACAAACTGATGGTGTTTAAATTCTTACAACTATGGCTCCAAAAAACGACTTCACAGAGGATGCTTTTAAATGCTTCATAGAAATGGAACTATACTTTAGACAGTGTTCCACGTTATGTCCAGTAAGGCATGTAGAATGATGCCTCAGAGCTGTCCCACTTCTTACTCCACAGAACATGAAACAGAAGAAACACCTTGCAGTTCATTGTGCACTAAGTCTCAAAGCCACATTTGCCTGGCTATGAAGTCATACTGAAAAGAGGTGATATGGAAAGCAGCTTATACAGTAGTAGTGATATTATTCACCACACAGTGTACTATCATGCCTTCATTTCAGTTTGAATAAAATTCAGCAATGAGTTTCAAAATAATGGCAAAGCCTAACTCTTAATGAAGGCCTAGAAGTTGAATCAACAAGAGAGCTTTATTAGAAGTTCTTACTTAGGAAAACATAGAAAACAAAAATGTGAGTTAGTGATGATGGAATGGTTGTCTCTTTAGTTTGATGGTTAACCCTCACCTGACTTATTTTCAAGGCAACACAATGATAGCTCATTGTGAGCTCCAATTTTTGCAAGAATGTTACCTTATAGCTAGTTCAGTCATGGCTTAGTGTTTATCAAGAGGCAAGAAGCAGACATTAAACCTCAACTACATGATCATGTGTCCATGTGTAATGTCTCTGTCATCAAACGCGCATAAGTATACAGGCGTTTCAATCCTGGAGAGCCAGTGTTTATTTTACGTTTAAACGAAATAGGAGACGTCAGCTAATGTGACAGGCTTCGAACCCAGGTTTAGGAACTACTGAATGCAATTGGTCATCCAATCCAAACACATTTAGACTGCTGTAAGAGGGTTAAAGTGCAGCACCAGCACAAGAAATAAAATAATAAATCACCAAAGCAGTCAAAGCAGAAAGCTGTCATGAGACTCCTCGGAGTCGTCGTACCCCCACCCCGGTGCTGCCCTGGCTGTTGGTGTTGGATCCGAGTTTGTAATTTCAGGTGGCGTTGCACATTGTTTCTAGCATCGGCTGCCAGCGGAGCAGTAACAGTTTGGTATTTTTAGCACCTGAGCTTCCTGAGCCCAGCCAAGGGAGGGAAGATCATGGGAGACCACTCCTGTAAAAGATCTGACTATACAAATTCCAGAGACTTTGTTATTATTTCTCTCCCAGTAGAAACATATCTTAGCTGGTCTCAGAAAGAAACAGAATGTGAGATTAGAGTGTGTCAGACTTGGTTTGTTAAAACCCCATGTATACCAGTACAATGTCAAAATCTCAAATCAATGTACAGTCAGAAGTTTTTCCATTTACATTTGGGTCACTTAGTTTACCCTCTTATCCAGAGACAACATGAGAGGAGAACAGATGCCTACAATGATTTTGATAATTTTACTGATTTTATGAGAGATTTCTTTCACACGCAACCACAGGATACGGAAACCACATTTCCAAACTATTTTTAAAGCATGCTTGCATCCGTGGGGTCTGGCACGTTCCACTTGCAAATGTACTTTCATCTGACATTATCAGGCACACTGAATATCTGTTCTGTTTCATAAATAGAATGCCCGAATTGTGCAACTTTTGCTAGATGTTTGGTTGTTGAAGTGAGGGAAATGCTGTAAGTCAAGGTTTCAATAATAAAATTAAATAAAAACTTGCACAGACTATATTTCTCTTTATGATATTTACTCTTTATGAAATAAAAATTATGGAAAGTATTAAAACAGCCTTTTCAGGTGGATCTATTATTACTACTACTGCTAGAACTAATGATAATAATAACAACACCAGCAAACATTGACTAGTTAGATATATGTTTACAAATAATTAAATGAATAATGGCTGTACAACTAGGTAAACAAGTGGGCTCTAGAACCATTTGGCAATCCGGGCAGTTCATGTAAAGTGTCAGGAGTGTGCAGGGAGTCCAAGGAGGGAGATGGAGGCAAACGCAGGGGTGTAGGGAAAAACTTTAATAGTGCAAAAACAAAACTGAGTGCCGTGCATTACTTAAAACAGAACCAAACTAAAACTAGGCGGACAGACAAACACGAAACATCAGAATCATAGCAGCAACATGGAAAGAAAACAGCAACAATGCCCCAACAAAGACAGGGAGAAACTGGCTGAACTAAATACACTGACTAATGAGGAGAACCGAAACAGGTGGGGGCAAAACACAGGTGAAAGAAATAAACTGATCAACTGAAACAAGAACAGGAGCGACCAAACAGGACAGGACATGACAAATCACAGACACACAGAAAACATGGAACGGAATGGCCCCAGCAGGCTGGGACAGTGACATAAAGTTTGAATCACAGCCATGGGACATACTGTAGATATGTGAGGGTAGCCTCTGCAATTGCTGACAATATTTTCTATATTTTCTCTGCAATTGCTGACTATTTTCTATTGAATATAGGGTTTAAATAATTTGCGCATCATTGCATTCTGTTTTAATTGGAATCGGGTTATATAAATTTATATCACACTCACAAAAACAAGATTTTTTTGTATTATCTTTTAATTTCTTTCACTAGCAAATGCAAGTGAACAACTGGCACTTCAGTACCCACTGAATGTCCATCTTATGTTCGCTGAAGAAACAATTACCTAACTTACCTTGGGTCTGCTTTATGGCTTTTTGCTTGTGGGCGTGTAAACTATTTGTGTGTGTACATTATTTGTTGTGTTTATCAATGCCAGACGTTCAGGTTTACTAGGTCCTGTAGCTGGGTAGCTAGAGGTAGTTGTGGTAGTAGTAGTAGTATTTTAATTCACACTGTTGGGATACCCGATAATTTGCTCTATAGGAGATATAGCAGCTGCCGTACTAGTATTAGCGTCGTACTTAGCGCTGCTTGGTATCCTACACTGTCCTCCACACACGGTCACGTGATTCACTTGAAAATGTGTTTGCGAAAAGGCAAACATTTTGCCCATGTCATGGTGCTGGAAGGACACGGGCGCAGAGACGGTGTGGATGTAGAAATCCATGTTTTTAATGAACCAGGTAACAAAAGAAACAAACATACGAACTCAAAGCAGACACGATGACTGGGTGTTGTAGCCTACGGCTGACAAACCAAAATAAACCACACCCATATGAACAAACAGTAAACTTAAATAGGTTCCCCAAT
>JACXGJ010012947.1:0-17093 GCA_016801105.1 Esox niger
TGACCAAATACTTATTTTCCACCATAATTTACCAATAAATTCATTAAAAATCCTACAATGTGATTTTCTTAAAAATCTCATTTTGTCTCTCATAGTTGAAGTGTTGCCTATGAGGAAAATTACAGGCCTCTCTTATCTTTTTAAGTGGGAGAACTTGCACAATTGGTGGCTGACTAAATACTTTATAGCCCCACTGTATACACAGCTCAGTTTTATTTTATTTTATGCAAGTCTATATTAACAAGAACATAGCATAACAAAAACAGACAACAATAATATTGATTGAGATTAATTATGAAACTGTGAGATTTCGTATTTATTTTTAAATAACATGTTAATAGTTCTTGCTTACCTTACGAATAAATATATTACTTGCATATTTTGACTGATATTAATAAGGGAGGACATTGTAGCATCCATTAGCTGCTCAAGTGGACATGGACAACAGGTCAGATTTAAAACTACAACAGTTGTCTTTTTCAAGTGTGTAGCCACATTATATAAAGTATTTCACCTAGGGGTGTCTTGTAGAGTGGGGTACCACCTTGCCTAATAGTGTCTGAATCACTGAAGACTGGCTAAGATGTAGCACACCATAGTCAAATGTTATCAAACAAAACGTAATTCCCCAACAACAAAATGGTTGTAGTCAAAATGCTGAGTGGCTAGCAACTTTGGAAAACCACTAGCCACAGTGGCTGGTGAGCAAAAAAGTTCATGTCAAGCGCTGCTCCCAAGGGAATCATATCCCGATAGAAGATAATGCCTAATGATTTTTAAGAATTGTCTTTGTTTTTTCACACCACTTACATTTCCCTTTCACACCATTTCATACAGTAAAACAAAACGTATTATTGTTTAGATAAAGCAATATTTTAAATCCCAGCAGTCCTTAAAATGAGATGCAGAAGTAAATGTTATTTAATAGTTGGCTGAGAAAGTGTGAAGATAGAGGAAATCTGTAGTAGATTGTGACCAGTGGCAGCCAGAGAAGTTGTTGAAAAAAAGAATGGTAACATTATGTGTTTTTTGTGAGTTACATTGGGGAGCATTTACCCATGGGATGTCTTACTCCATGTTACCTACGTCATTTAACACAAATGAATAAAACATTCTTCAAAGTGGTATACCAACTCTTTGTACATTTATCTCACTAGGAGGTATTAGGTACATTTACCTAACTAAACACATTCACATGTTGAAATATTTGATAATACATGTTGTTACATTTCTTGTATCACCTCTTAACTCGAATTACTAAAACATTTGTGCAAGAACTTCACATTGCATTTGTAGTGCAATAGGCTTCCAAACACTCAGACTGTAAACTTCTCTGCATGCCTGGAGCGCATGTTCACATGACACGATGCATAATGCTACTGCAATTTACCTTGCTGCTACGAAACTGATAAACAGCCTGAGGGAACTATATGCTCTATAACAGACTTTAACATTGAAATACTTATCCTCACGTTACTAACAACTTTGCAAATTGAATATTTTATGAAAACAAACTTTTAGATTGCTGCACAAATTCCTCTTCACCTTTCTACCCAATTGTGATGTGCAGTTCGCTAACGATTTGTTTGTTTTGAACGAATCTGTTTGTGACTCGGGACTCACGAGTCTTTTTTTTCTAGTGACTCGTTCAAATGTATCGTTTATTCGAGTGTATAGTTCATTCCAACGTTTGATTACCACAACATAATCACTTGCTTCATACCCGGTCCTCCTGCTCAGTTCTTTGATCAACTTCTACGTCCATTCGCAGAGAAAAATAGATCAAGGCAGGAACATCGTAAATACATGTTTATAACTGATAATTGAACACAGAATATAATAATTAATATAGTTAGTTGATTCTGATGCCATGAAAAAGATGACAACCAGCACGGATGCGCTTCTAAGTTAAAAGACTTGTGAACGACTGACTTGGTCAGTTTTATCGTTCAGTTGAACGGTGTTTTCGTTCATTAGAACGTCTTGCAGCGGAGTTCTACCCAACCACACAATAAGCTATTAGTTTTACGCTCACAAAGAAAAATAGACCAAGACAATAGCATAATAAAGACATGTTTGTAACAGATAACTGGACCCATGGTATGTCTAAAATAATTAACATCGTAGTTGATTCTTGATTGATGATAAACACAGATGAAATTGTACACTGAGAATTTGCCTAACTAAAAAGACGACTGACTTGGTCAGTTTTATTGTTCAATTTAACGGTTGTTTCGTTCGTTTGAACGACTGCAAGCGGAGCTCAACCCCGACCGCTGGCGTCCTGCCCAGTAGCCTACTCTCTGTCCAACAGCTGTTAGTTTGAAGTTCTTCAAGAAAAGTTTATCAAGAAAGTAGTATTGTAAATACATATTTGCAACAGGTAATTGGACGCATAGCCTATAGTAAATAATGTAGTATTTGATTTTTAATCAATATATTTTTTAATTTAGAGTAAGACAAGCGTTTTCTTAAGTTGAGAAGACACGTTGACGGCATTATGACAATGACCATTTGTTAGTTTGTTGTTTTGGTCAGTTTGAGATCCGGGCCTCTTCACAAAAGATTCGGGACTATAGCCCTGGCCGCCCATGCCTAACGACGCCATTGGGTGTAAGAATTGGGTGTACCAACCTTAATAGAATGACGAAGGAAGACAAAGTAGTGGTCCCTGAAGTTGAGGATTATTCTGATTAACCTTAACTTAATCGTCTGTTGTTGTTGTTTTAAGACATCCTATTAATAAGCACTCTCTAAACCTCATATGCAACGCACACATACTGAACATTTTATCGTCTGTCATTACATTTGTTAGCTCATCAAATAAAAAAATAAAGGGTGCCTTTGTATCTAAATATTCACAATGCCATTTTCGCACCTCTACACTAGTTTGGTTGCCTAGCAACAGTCATCTTAAGAGCATAGGGTTGTTGATTACCAACCAAAATATGCTGTTGCTTGAACAAAAAGGGAACTTAGACAGAATATTCCTGAAAGAAATCAAACAAAGAGGAATTTAAAATGGGTTCTAAAAGACACTGAAGGGTGTGTACTGAAAGTTGTCCCTAACATGTGCCTCTATGTGTCCCAAAAATATTCCTACATTCAGAATCTGTCAGTTACATAAGTGTACTACAGGCAAAGTACTTAGCATACTATCATGGGAAACCAGAGTCAACTGTAACTGCAGAGGCAGAGGATAACTAGCCTAGTGTTTTTGATCACAGTGTGACAAATATTGTATGTTTAACAAGTTGACATGACACATCCAGATTTTTTTTATGTGCTTCAGTGTAGCTGTGTTCTTTTTGGTGTACAGCCCTGAATGCAAGCCTGCATCAGTTATCCCAATCATATAAACATGTCATTCATATTTGTTATCCGATATGCAAATTGTAATTGAGGTTACACCCATGCTTGACGTTTTCATTGCTTGTGTGGGGATGAAAGCTTTTTTTATAAATACAATTTTGTTGTTGTATTTTACTTCCAATATTCTGTGAAATAGGTCATTTCCTAGGTGACTATATAGATGTGTGGTAGAGGTAGGTGCTCATGATGCTAAACTCAGGATTGCATGTAATTGTCTTCATAAAACCCACCAGACACATTGATAGCCTTGGACACCTTTACCCATGCCACCTTCTTTACCCATGCCACTGTCTTTACCCATCCCGCTTTTGGTCATGTGACTCCATTAAAAATGAATGGGAGGCGAAATTGTGGTTGACAAATAGTCTTTGAACTATTCAGTGTCCACCAGGCATTATGGCTGTTTGTATGCCTATGCTTGGTTCAATATTAGCTAGCTAATGTTAGATTGCAGCTATGTAGGTTAATGATCTACACAGCTTAAAATGCCCAGTGGACACGGCTCATAGTGGACAGTGTTGTGAGCAACATGGCAATCAGCACCGGTCCCCAGGTCTTACTCAATTGAACATAACCTAGAGCAGTAACGTGAACAATTATAATGCAGCTATTACTTGCTATTTCCCCCCTGCCCATCAAAGCAAACCTTACTTCATTTGATGATTGTTAGCCCCAGGCTGTTATTGTCAGCAAGCTAGACATAGGTTATTAAAGCTGTATCCCTTTTAACAATGACCATCACAAGTGGTCCACTATATACATATTTCCAGAAAACTGTTAAAATCTGAAAAGGGTATCTTTGGAGTTCTGTAAATTTTATTGTTTTGTGTCACTTTATTAACAGAAAAAAAACACAAGAAATGGAAAAACAAACTAAGCATGCATCCAAGTGATCATAATTCACTACTGCGGCTGTGGGTATTAATATCTCTTCAATATTTTCAAACCTGGTTGACAATAATAACGTAATAATATGCATCCAGTTCACCATAGTTTATGATCTATTAAACAGAGTTGTTGATACACCAAATGGCTTCCCTACCTCACACTGCCTCATAAATACCTTGAAATAATCTTTCCTTCTTTTGTGCTGCCAGAGGTTGCTGAGACTATCAGAGCACACCTGGGCAAAATATTCCTTTGCTTACTTGAAAGCTGTTAAGTACAAGGTTATGACAGGCAGTGTTCAATACAAGGTATAGAGAATGGTTATGAGAGAAAGTCAGATTGTCAGCCAGAGCAGAGTGGGAGAAATTGTAACTTTTACTACCTTAAAAAAAACAAGCTACAGTGATAAAAATCACTCAGTGAATCATGTATTTCATTGGTTGTATTGCTAAATGCATGAAACCATTTGTCACAAGACATCATTCATTCCTTTGTGAAGAATCAATAGCCCCCAAAATGATCTGTTATATTTACAGAATGACGGCTATAGAAATGTAAATATGAGTGCACAAATATATCTCCCTCTGATAGACCTCCCTAAGAAGGTTTACTTAATTTGCTCCATCAGATTTTGCATGGAGAGAATTATTTCGTATGGCCTTTAGGTTTCTAATAGCACATTGGAAGCTAAGAGTGTTTTTTTGACTTGCTAAGATGAAGTGATAAATATATATAATGTGCAGTTTGACCAACTTCTGGAAGTGATGTTGCGGAATATCTCTTTCAGTTTCTTATGTTGAATGCACATGTCAGGTGCCATTAGCTACTTCATCATTCTTATAACATAGATTTTTTACACATTCAAAGTTATTTTTACACTATAGCCACCTTGAAGTTATGTTAGGAAGTCAGCCGAGCCAGTGATCTAATGACAGGCCTAAATCATACACAGCATCCAATTAACCATAATGTCAAATGCCGCCTATTACCTATCAAAGAGGTTAACGGTCATAACATATTCTGTATGTGATTTGGTAATAACAGATCAAGGACATTCTAGTGTATCTATTGCTAGGGCTTTCCCACTTCTCCTGTCCAGGGTACCCCAACCAAGCATTTACACAATCCAGAGATCCCCATCAAATGTTGACCCGTGTACAGTTGCTCACTTGGTTTGATTCCCTTGGGGGGCCAATATGAAAAGGTAAGTTAGTCTTTATTGGAGTTTGTACAAAAATACAGCTCCAGAAAAAATTAAGACCACTGGACCTTTTTCTTTCCTTCCCAAAAAGTTGAAAAGGAAGGTTTTGAGTGAGGAATTGAAGTGTTCAATTCCTCACTCAAAACCTTCCTTTTCAACTTTTCTGGAAATTAAAGAAAAAGGTGCAGTGGTCTCTTAATTTTTTCCATAGCTGTATGTAATTAATAATATCATAATCTCCCATATCATGGGAGATGTTCCCATGGACTCCCAGCATTAGCTCCATGAACCCCACTGTTAATCAACTTCAATGTTTTGTAAGGTTATTTAGTTTTTTTCACATTTGACCCCAGATATATTCACAAACTACTATGGGAAAGTCCATTATAATCAATGTTGTGGCCCGATCACATTATGAAAAGGACCACAGTATAAACGGCATGAGTGATTAAAAGATAGATGTAAGTTTCTTATATAAAAACAATGACTGGCCTGGTTCAAGTGGTCTGTGAGTAATAGAACAAAAACAAAAAGGTTATACTTGCTCTAACTCACTCCCTACCCACAAAAACATATTATTTTTTTTACAGTGATCTCATCTGACATTCAATTTCTCTAGAATAAAAGGCAGGCAACCATCTGACAGTAACTCTTCGGATTTAATTGTGTAATGAGCTTGGTTGGACCTCTGCCATGGTATTTTGCTGTGAGACAGACATATTCAGAGTGTAAACCTTCTGTTATATCATAACTAGCTTCATTCATTTTAATATATTGAGATACTGGTATAGGCTTATGGTGTGAATGTAACAGGCATCCTACAAATATTTTGTCTGGCCTCATTGCTCTAAACCCCCGTGTCTCTATCAAAACAATTAATCTTTAGTGCAGGGGCGGGCAAACCTTTTGGCTTGGGGGCTTTTTTGGTGATTTGTGGGCCACAAAATGGCAGAAATTACTGTAAATCCTTTACAATGTCTAAATAATTTCAATACAGATTCAGATGCATAAATTCAGAATAGGCTGGTGATTTATTTTTTAGTTCCCCTACTGCAGGCCGGATGGAATTGACTCGGCAGCCAGATTAGGCCTGCCGGCCTTAGTATGCCCACCCCTGCTCTAGAGAATAAATCAGAATATGAATACATTGAATTTGAATGCCACTTTTCTTCTGTAAAAAACAGTCAGGGTTTTCTTAAAAACCCTTCTTTCCCCTTATCCACTGTTCCCACATATTCTCCAGAACTCTTTGGCTTATTTAATTGGCATTCATCTTTCACGGGCACAGGTAAGGATCCAAGCGCGGACTAGGGAGGAAAGGGGGAGTGGCAGGTGGAGTAGCCGGGAACTGGCAGTGAGGTGACTCACGAACTGGAGGCAAACGGAAAGTCGGCAAACGAGCTGCAGGCAGTAGTACAGGCAGGAAACAGGCAGAGTAGTCGGGGACAGGCAGGCGGTCGGAAATCGGGCGGAAAACAGAACTACAGGCAGGGAACAGGCAGAGTAGTCGGGGACGGGCGATCGGTCGGTCGATACACAGAATAGCGAAACGAGGGTTTGTGAAGTGCACGATATGGCATACGAGCCGAGACCATTGATCCGGCAGGGAAGAGGTGACAGGGAGTTGTATAAATACGGTAGGTGAGGGGATGATTGGGAACAGGTGTGTGTGCGGTGATTGGGAACAGGTGTGGGAACAGGTGACGCGAGCGTGTTCGCGGAGGCGGGGACGTGACATCATCATATACTAATTTTCCCTTATCTTTACTTAAAATAAAATAAAGTTAGGTTCTTCAATGTGAATGGTGACAGACCCAAAAATGAAAACATTCTGAAATGTTACAAACATTAAATTCTGATTGAATCAACATTATTCCGAATTGAGGAAATTACATACAGTGCAGTAAAGAATGTAAAATATGTTCTTCTGTTCCAGTAGATCACTTTTGGGTGAAAGCAAATATTTACTAACACAAGTGGGAAAGGGAGTGTGTGTATATGTTGTATACTGTGTACAACAACATATTTTCTAAGAAAGTATACTGAATTGTTAGTGATTTCAGGCATTTGGGGATCACAACAGAATAATTAAAGTCCCAGTGCAGGCTTGAAACGAAGAAATAGATGTGTAGGGAGAGAGAATACTAAAGAGAGATATCAAGGTTGAAGGATAGCTCAGCCCAAATACCAAAACCCAGGGATAAATTCACTAAACACTTTGTTGTTGCTGACAAACACTAAGGGAATGCATGCCTTAGAGAAATGTTCATTTTACAATAAGTGTATGAAGGAAAGGGCTGTGTGTGTATGTGTGTTATTTGGAGGGGTGAAGAAGGCGATAGTAGCATATTACAGTATATTTGTACTGTTTGAGAAGAGAGCGGTAATTGATTGGCTCAATTCAAAGCCTGACTCAAAGCATACAAGCTGATCTGTTATCTGATTGGATTAGCTGCCACATTCCCTTGGTTTTTGCATGCACCTAAATTACTTTAAGTACCAGGGAGAGGTTCTCTAAGACAAGGGATTCACTTCTTTTTATGTCTCTGTTATTGGCTACAATTAGGACAGAATTGTGCCAAACAATGAAGGGAACCTAGATTCTATCACCTCCAAGCCAATGGGAAGACACATTTTGAATATTATTAGTAGTGAAATTGATATACACCTGGCCAATATTATCTAGTGATGCTGTTTAAGTATAACATTTAAATTGTGGACAACAGAGTTACATTATCTCAAACAAAAGCCCAGGATTGATGTTGATAACTAACCTTGTAAAACCATCCTGCTTCATAACTCACAGCCTATCATTCTTTATTTGTGACTAGTGAGACAAAATGTGAGCTCGCAAGAGCATGATGATTTAGTCAAGTGTTAAACCAAAACCCATAGATAGATTTTTTGTATTTTTCAATATGATACTCAAATACAAAAAGCTATATTATGTTTTTACATTAGCCGAGTCCATGTTTTGACTAATAGAACCTGTTGCTAAAATATTTGGTGCCAGTTTAAAATGTTTAGGTCAATTCATATTTTTATCTTTTCAACACTAGAAGTCTCCTAAAATCAGGTTGCAGGTCAAGTTTATGTTTTATGGGTATATAACAATTTGAGTTACTACTGGATGTGATGTAGTAAGAAAGCACATTGCTTCCCACTCTCAATGAGGACCTCAAGTTAAAGGTGGACATAGGTGCTTCAGACTAACAAAATGATAATGTCTTATGTGCATGGTTTGATACATTTTAGGTACATACAGTATCAGGGACGCTGACAGGACTCCCCGGGCCCGGGCAAAATGTAATGTTTAGGACCCAAACCACAGTACAAAAAAAATTATAAATAGCAATGCTGTTACTGTTTATAAAACAGGTCATAAATGTTTATTGTTTAATTTTTTAGCTAGGTAGTACTAAATACCAAGATCGACTGACTAATAAATTATTGTATTTAAGCCAACCAAATGGGCCCCCCCAAGGCCTGGGCCCGGTTGTTCCCCCCGTCAGTGTCACTGTACAGTATATATGATGCAATTGAAGCAAAATGAAGGGGTGTGGTATATGGACAATTTACCTCTGCTAAGGGACGGTCTTGAACACAAAGCATTGCGGAGTGCCTTGATACAACATATAGCTATGGTGCAGTGAATAGGCAGTTCAACACATAACTCCAGAGAGCACTTATTGCTATAACAAAGATGTTACCCGCTCAATTATAAAAGTAAAGGTTTTGTGATGTCGTGAAGCTGGCCATGTAGGATTTATTTAATTTCAATTCCAGCTAATTCAATGCAACAAATTAAATTATTTTGCATTCAATTAAAGGATGTATTTTAAAAAATGACCACAGATTATATTCAAAAGACTTCAACCTTGAAAGAAACCTTGATTTTTACCAATATTTGTAAATTATTTCTTCAACCTGCTTTTATAAATCAAGGCGACTGCTGACTTTGGCGTCTGACAGTTTGCTAATTTACAGTGACCCTAATGCAGAGACTGTGTATTAAAGAAAATGATTTAATCTGCTCCGGCAGGACTTCCCAGTGCACCCCTTTTCTTACCCTCCAAACATACATTTTTAATCAGCATATTAGAAAACCACCTTAAGATGTCAGATAAGTCAGGTCTGATTGCCTTCGCCATTAGCCATAGCAGATGTGGATTTGTTTATTTACCCTGGCGTTAGACCTTATCTGCCAGCAGCATTAACACAAAAAACTGTTCGTTTGCTGAATCTGTTAGTGTAATAACTTAACATGTGTAAAAGTTTATTTCAATGTTAAGCAAAAGGCATAATGGGTGTTGCCGTTTCACTCCTGGTCTTTCCTTGTTAAGACATGGTTTAATGGAAGCCATGTGGATGCTGAAAAATACATTAAGCAATGATTTAAACAGAGAGAGAGATGATCAATTCAAAGTTGTTTGACTCACTGACTCAAGATGGCAGTCCGATGCCTCTGCAGTGCCTTGTGCTCCCAGTGCAGAACTGCTGATTTGAGACACTGCGCTGAGGAGGCTCTGCAGAGATGAATATTTTAATATGTGTGAGGGCAGAAAGCGAGATGACTCTCAGTCTGTCAGTTGTGATTGGAGATGTGGCATCAAGCAAGGGACCTGTGCTGCCACACAGGATGACATATACTGTGTATATATACACACACACACACACACACACACACACTCACACACACACACTCACACACAGACCTGTCAGCAAAGCACTGTCAATCTCATCACCACATCATCCCCCTGGTACAGTAGGCAGGGTTTGCAGACAGTGATCGTGCACCGCTCCAGCTCTGCCTTCCCCTGCCTACCCTCCACCTAGCAGAGTCCCTCAGCCTAATGAGCTCTGTCAGAATGGCATTTGACATAAGCCATCAATAAAGCACAGTTGACAGACATTAAGATCCAGGAGATCCCTGGCCCCTGGTCTCCAGAAGAGGAAAACACACAACAGCAATGCTGACCTTGTAATCTGTGTGTAATCTGAACATGAGCCCCTCTCTAGATGTTCTGATCTAATGCACAGCTGACATTTATCCATGTTACGTCATTCAGATTTAAATCTGGGTTATGTGCTGCCACAAATTACAGAAATGTGAATTTTTTATACATTCTCAGAACTGGTTAGCCAATGCATAAAAGGTTAGCCTTTTTTTAGTACTGTTAAAAACTTTGCAATGTGTATTGTTATCCACAAGATGAAATTGGGAAGGGGATTATGGAATGCTCTGTTCCTGCATCAGACCGTCTGTATGTGTGTGAATGTCCAATATTTCAGACACTGCTGGTGTGAATGTGACAGTTGGTGAATTATGTCTTATCATAGACACTGATTGGCCAGGTGGTGGCGCAATAAGAGGCAATTAAAAATGGGAACTTTGCAAGGACTCACCCAGTGTGATCTGAAGTAATTAAGTTCTGTACATTGGTCCCTTTTCTTCCAAGAATGCTTTGTCTTAAGAACCCATATGGTCATTCAGGATGTTGTGCAAATCAGTTACCTTAATCAGACCAAGTAGCATAATACTTATACTGAATTCAAACTAACAACAAAGTAAAACTAACAATATACCAAACCTTTTTAGTAACCAGAAGATTATCTGGAGAAAACATCTATCTGAAGGCCTTTTCACTATAATACTTGATTAGTGGTGTAAAGGAACGCACTTAGTTTCAGACAGCTTTGATCCTGATCGACTGATTCATGTCTGTGAGCTACATAGCGTGACATATGTTGTACTGCATATGTTGCATGGTGTCGTTGCTACTGCCCTTTCACTGCTATGTCCAAATATACATTTTTGCTACAGTAGGGCTTGCAAGGTGATTGAATGTACTATGACTAACGCTAGTCACTTATTCCTAAGTTAGGAAGCAGAACAGTTCTGTTTATGTAAAGACAAATCTTATTAATAGGAGCTTTTTTTATTATGGAAGTAGTGAGGACGGAGTTTCCAGACCAGAGTGTAGTCTAATGTAATGATGACGGTACTCTGAGCCCACAGTGAAGTCACTGTGCTACCAGGGACTTGCTATGAATCACACAGCAAAGCTAATGGACAGACTTCAGGCTCCATGCAGCTATTCTATTGTCAGTCAGAGCAGTAAGGAAACATGCCTCTTATGATGCATTAAAGGGGCAGTGCAGATAAAAAAATATGTTTTGTTTTGTTGATATGTCAACATAATCAAAAGTTTTAATAACACTGAATTTGTGAAAATTATATAAAAAGTTAAATAACAGAATGTGCCGTTTGAAAAGCAATTAATAAAATTTCAGCTCATTCATTTGGGATGGACATTTTGGCCCACATCTTGCTGTCACAATGGGATTTGATTGTAATAGACAAATTACTGTTCTATCAATTTAGGGAGGTGGTCGTGGGTCCATCCTATTGGCCAATCAGCACTGTGTATATAAATATCTTTAAATGCTGTTTGATTAAGACCACTTAATCAAAGTCTGGGTGTTTTAAGGGTCAAAGGATGCACAGGAAAATAAATGGTCCAAATTTATATTTTTTATATTTTATTGACTCACTGTAATTTATTTCACATACAGTGATGATCAAAAATGACATTTCAAAGACTGTAAAGGGACTTCAATTACCAATTTGTTATTAGGAGGAATTTCTATCTTAGTGTATCACTCTTCAGTACTTACAAACTGTCTGGTAAATATACAGGTTTTACAGCATAAATCCCACAGTTTCCCCTTCTTATACTTAGACTACATAGACGGCACCATTTTCCTACATTTGGAAATCTAACCCTAAGAAGGTATAACTACTTTAACTCCAATATGCAGACAGTAAGTGAGCAAAGGCACAGTGTATTTAGTACACTATTATAGTAGTGTGTTTAAGTGTTTTTGTCTGTGTGAGAGAAGCTGAGGAGGTGAAAAGGAGGTGAGAGGCAGGCAACAACAATGCAGTACAGAGCCCTGACTCACACATAATTTGAGTCCCTGGCCTTGCCTCGCGCTAGAGGGACCCCTGACCATGATGAGTTTTGACTCCTGTCACCTTTGGGTGATGTCAAGACCCATTGACATGGACAGGACGGGAGGGAAGCTCCTTCAGCCACAAATGTTCTGCGGGTGACCATCTCTCCCCTGTATGTGAAGGAATGAATGTGAACATTCAGTAAAGGTGAAAAACTATGAAAAAGGGAAAAGCCATTTTTGAAAGGTTTTCGGATAATATTGGTAATATCATCACAATGTACATATGTTAGCATCTTGAAATTATTTGATGTCTTTATTGACAAACTGCTTTTTGTCATCACAGAATCTATAGGTATTGTTTGAAAATGTTCAACATTTCTGTATGGGAAGTTAAAAAAAAAAGGTGTTTGAAATGTAACGGATTCTGTAAAGGTGAATGGACAAAGACTGGTTACTAGTTATTTTTACATTGGAAAAATGTCATGCAATCAATAATTCCTTTTCACAACCTTATATGCATTTTTGTCGAAGGTAGCTATTAGGGGTGTTACGGTATCCGTACTGTACAGTTCGGTATAGGGCGTTCGGTTCGGTAAGCGTTGTGAATCGAATGCATATAGTCTAGTTTTAACCACACGCGTCACTTTTTGGTTTGTGAAAATAACATTCTAAATTTGGAGACGGATCTTGGAGCCGTTAATTAGCAACTTAAGTAGCCTAGCACATGTAACTTCGCTGGCAATCAGAAAAGGCATGTCTGGTACACTTTTCCGCTGGTTACCTTTACAACAGTTCCTACCGCACAATCTTTCCTATAGCAAAATTGACAAACATTTTATAATTCGTGTCATTGGTTGGGAATACTACTAATAAGCGGAAAGACATTTAATTTGCTATTATAAAGCTGCATCGTCATCAAATACACTAGCATGAGCTACATACCCATCACCTACGACAATAACTAGCTGCTGTATCTTCTGTTGAGCAATTCCAATTTTCGACATTTACCTAATTATCGGGTATCTTTACCCGTGTGGACTGACATCTAACTACTACTACGTAGCTGTACTAGCTAGCTACAGGAGCCAGTAAACGTTAACTCCCGGCATTGATAAACACAATAAAGTGTACATGCCCAAAGCGGCCAAAAAGCAGATGGACATCCCCAGTTAGACTAGTGTAATAGCTAGCAACCAGTAACACTGAGCAAACGTTATCAAGGGTAAGAATACCCTTCATTCTCTATCCGGCATTGGTACCGGACTGCGTTCTGACCGGAGAGTAATTGCAAAATGCTGTAATTGTTTTTTACTGATAAAATTCTACCTAATGCATTCTTTAACTACAATGGTAATGGCTAAAATATATAATTTAATAATAATGAAAATAAGTGTTATGTTTTGTATGTCGTTTTCCACTGTACCGAAATCGTACTGAACCGTGACTTAAAATGTTCGGTGCGTACCGTAACACCCTAGCTATTTTTAAGGATCCCACTAATGATCTGTCTCGATCCAGCGACACTAGAATAAACTTTTAATAATTTTAGCTACTTGTTCTCCATCACCTACACTGGGCCATTTGGTAATTTTAGAAACGTTTTCTTGTCTGATGAGGTCATGTGACTTAGGGAAGCGTGTCAGCTCTATTTGATTCAGATCAGGCCCCTTAGTATTATACTTTCCTTTTTAACTGTGTTACGATGTGGTCAGGATGGACCAAGCGCACAGTGAGGGGATCGTTTGAGTTTTTTAAATAACAAACAGAAAACTGAGCGCATACAAAAATACACCAAAAACGTTGGTCCTAACGCGCACACGAGAAACACACCGGACAAAACAATACTGGACAACTGCTTGGTTTACAAGGGAAGGATGTGTACCCTTCCAAGTGAAGGAATGAAAAACAGGTGTGCGTAATCTACTATATATGCGTTCGTGGGCGGATGGAATATTGAACGGTGGCAACTAAGCCGGCGACACAGCGACAAGGTGCCCCAAGGGGAGGCTTCCCAGATGGAGACGTGACACTGACAAATACTATTTAATGACACCGCCATTTGTGGACCTGTGAGGTGTCTGTCTCGTAAACTAAACCTCAATTTGTGGTATAGCCGTTGCAGATGAATGACACCAACAAAACACACAGTATATTTAATTGTTTATTTCACAAAAGTTGTTTATTTCAAGTTTGCAAAACTTAGTGAAGGCATTCACTCAATAGCTTGTGGCACCTTCATTAGCCACATTAACCTTTTGCTACTAATCTGACATATTTTTGAGGGATTTTTGCCTATTCCTCCAAACCAAACTCAGCCAATTCAATGAGATTTGAAGGGTGTCTTATTGTCCACTTCAGGTCCTGCCACAGCCTCTCAATTGAATTAAGGTTAGGACTTTGACTTGGTCTATCCAAAACACAAACCTTTCTCTTGGGGATTTTTTTGGAAGGGTGTCCACTTCTAGGCTTGTCATGTTAAATGCTCTCCATTTGTGAATTATTTGCCTCACAGTGGACTGATAGAGCTCACTTTTTGGGGGATGGTTGTATAACCTTTCTATACCCTCTTCTAGATCTTTCCTCTCAGCATGGTGTGTTTTGCTTTCACCTGTATGTGTAACACCAAACGGACCATGTTTCTTCTTATTATCAGAGTCCCACACAAATTCTTTCCTGATGAGCCTTTTTTGATTGGTTGATTTGGCATATGATTATTTACCCATCAGATTCTACTTACCTGCTTGATTTAACCCACACACCTTGGTGTTCAGTTATTTTTGCCCCTGCACACAATCATACATGATTTCCTCTGATCAAACATACGGAATTGGTAACTATAAATATTTTATGTCAGATAAAAATGTCTACGGGCTGACTAAATGACTACACACACAGGCAATCTGGTACTTCCCTATGTTGTGTTGCTCGCCTACAACTTGAATATTTCAATATTCCACTCTGGAAAATACGACAGCTGACCACCGAACAATGACCAGGCAAAGTTATTTTTGGAAATTGAGGTTTGTTTTACTAAACACACACTTCCTAATAACAAATGGAACAGTTACTATTAGGTCTCATATGTTACCACACTTCTAGTTTTAGACACAGACCCATAGCGGCCTTCTTGCCATAAAGCACTATGGAAGTTCTGGGAATCTCTTTCTTTATAAGTAAAATATACGTATATATTATACTCAACTATGGTATAATCCACTCATCTATGTTTTCTATTACTTTCATTTACACGTTTCCTCCAAACCCATTTAGAAACGTGCTGGCCATGAAAATGGATTGGACACATTTACTACATGCAGTTTACCCTGTGCTGTAAATTTGATTCAAAACAACTCCGGTTAGATTTAATTAAATTCCTAATGGCTTTCTGCTGTGTCCAGATATTGACAAAGGGTCTGCACAGACATATTCATTTGTACTAAGACAATAGTTTAATCATGTACTAACTACATGACATGAGAGGGAGATTTTGGAAAGTCAATGAAAAGACTGTTGTTAGAGAACAGCAGCTGCATTCGACTGTGATGTATGTTCAAGATGGATGTGCATGCTATTGCATTCTGTCCGAATGTCTGCTATGATTGATATAAAATACTTTCATTTTGCACTAATTTCCTAAATCTATGAGTAGATATAATTTCACCATGGAAAATAAATGTAAATGTAATGCACATGTGTTTTGTATAATGGCAAATATATATATATATATATATATATATATATATAAAGAAACATTGTTTTATCATGTGCTGATTGCACCAGTTTTGTGATGTCTGTGTGCTGTCTTCTGTGTAACTGTTGAGACAAAGCCTTGTGTGCAGTATCTGTGTCAGGCAGCCAGCCATGTGGGTACGTCCCCACGCTGGCGGGCGGCTACGCTAGCCCTGGCCCTCCTCTATCCGTGTCAGCAGGGCTCTCTGACTGAGAGTCGGTGGATTACGTATACTGGAGGGCAATGGGTCACTGGATAAGAAGTCTTCTCTGTTACCACAAATCCGCAGATTAAACGTAGCGTCGAGAGCCAGTGCTACCCTGAGGGCAAATGGAACTGAAATCACAGCTCTACGAGATCTTCAGCTTCAGCTTAACCCTTCTGTCTGTGTAGTGAGGCAATGTAGGGATGGAATGACTTAGTCCTCTTTAGTATACTTAAGTACATCCAGGGCATCCAAGGGTTATTGTCAGTGATTTTAACATGATATCTTAATTGGAAAGTTAATCTTGTGATAGATGAGTCGTAGGGGACTAAAGATAAACAGTATTTCATGCATTACTACTCAGACAAATCATACTCAAATCATACTTATATGCTCAACATAATAATTTGTATAGGTGTGTGTTTGTTAGGTTGAAGGAACTTTACTATACAGTGTGTATATTCATTTCTTATGTGAGTCTACAATATTCTGATTTAGCAGTAATATTAGCATGGGGAAATTAGTAATGGGAGGGCCTGAAGAAGGTGGGTCAGCATGGGACAGCGGCAGGATGGGTGTTGGTGACAGGGCTATTGTACCGTCTCATCTGCTTGACTGATCTGAGGGAATCTGGGTCATATCCAGCCTGTTCACATGCTACTGTGTGTAGTCCCCTCTCCTTCTCTGTTCCCTCCCCTCTGCCCTGGGCAAGCTACGACCCAGCTAGCTCTATGCTG
>JACXGJ010012948.1:0-17085 GCA_016801105.1 Esox niger
TGAGAGAGAGAGAGAGAATGGGACTGAGGTAGATGAATGGGGAGATATAGAATGGGGGTGCTAGGGAATGAGAGAGTGAATGGGAGTGAGGTAGATGAATGGGGAGATATAGAATGGGGATGCTAGGGAATGAGAGAGAGAATGGGACTGAGGTAGATGAATGGGGAGATATAGAATGGGGGTGCTAGGGAATGAGAGAGAGAGAGAGAATGGGACTGAGGTAGATGAATGGGGAGATATAGAATGGGGGTGCTAGGGAATGAGAGAGTGAATGGGAGTGAGGTAGATAAATGGGGGAGATATAGAGTGGGGGTAAGAGATGGTTGGGTATTCAATTGGGTACATATGGTTTCATTCAGGGACCACTTGCCCATAATTTGCTATTGAGATATTTCAATGTCCCAGTGGAGTTGAACCTGACCTCATCCCTTAACGACCTTACCTAGTCGTTTGTTGTTGCTCACTGACTGGCCTGTTGTCCTAGAAAGTCACCAAGCTAGAACAGATTAATTAGCTGGCGTTTTCATGCTGTGTGATGCTGTACTGGGTTTCTATAGTCGTCAGCACATCGGGTTGTGTTGTGCTTCAACTGCCCTGTCTCATTGGTCATTGGGGATTCAAGCCCTTTATTTCAAAGCTGAACAGGCTGCTTTGACAGGACTAAGATCTGCTGCCAACACCATTCTGTCTGGCAGTCAGCGGTTGTTTCGCTGTGCTGACTGATAGTTTGCCCTTAGGACATACTTTTAAATCATGCATGATGCTTGACATTTCTCCCAGCTAGCAGCACTGATTGAGAGACACTTCACACGGTGACCACTGTACATTCTGAAGGCCTTTTGGAAATATATTCTCGCACACACATAGCTATGTCTATATTAATAATGTAGCAACAGCAGCAGCTACGGTTATAGGTAAACACAACCTATGTATCTATACACACATACCGATCAGCCATAACATTATGACCACCTGCCAAATATTGTGTAGGTCCCTCTTTTGTCGCCAAAACAGCCCTGACCCGTCGAGACATGGACTCCACTAGACCTCTGATGGTGTGCTGTGGTATCTGGCACCTAGACATTAGCAACATCCTTTGAGTCCTGTAAGTTGTGAGGTTGGGCCTCCATTGATCTGACTTGGCTGAAATCTTTCTTGGTCTACCTAATCCTGGCTTGGTATCAAGAGATCCCTGAATTTTCCACTTCTTAATAAGTGATTGATCATACACTGACTGGCATTTGCAGGGCTTTGGATATCTTTGTATACCCTTTTCCATTATTATAATGTTCCATTCACTTGTTACGCAGGTCAGGTCAGAAAAGAACTGTCTTTTGACAGTTCTTTTCTGCTCCCCATGGCTCAGTAGCTAGCCTTCTCAGTGCATCTTCGTGAGAGCCAGCAATCTCATTGTTTATTTATACACAGACACTAATTGCAATTTAAAAAGCCACATTCACCTTTAATTGCCATTTTCACCTGTGTGTGTCACTTTTGATCAGGGAGAAAAACAACTCTGTGGTAATAAATGGTGATCATATGATCATTATACTTGAATACAAGACACTGTGTGCACAATTATTTGGCGAGTGAGTATTACTGATCGTATCAGTATTTTTATGGACATCTCCAAACCAAAAAAATTGAATGCTCATTGGATTGAATCATTTTCAGGTGAAATATATTGGTGTAATGAGGGAAGGTTTGGCAACAGTGAATAACCTTTAATATCAAGGTGTGCATGAGTATTAGGCAGCTTCATGACCTCAGGTAAAATGGGCCAAAAAAAGATTTAACTGACACTGGAAATTAAAACATTGTGAAATGCTTTTCAGACAGATGCACCACTCTTGAAATAGCTGAACTATTGAGTTGTGACCTCCGGACCATCAAAGGTTTGTTGCAGATAGTCAACTGGGGTGCAAAAAATGCATGGAGAAGATTAACAGCACATTCAGTAAAGAAGGCTTTGAGTGAGGAACAGAAGGGTTAATGTTGAGAGACCACTGCAAATTGAACCTCTGTTCCTCACTCAAAACTTTATTTTTTCACAATTTTGGAAAAGAAAGAAAATGCTGAAGTTGTCTCTTTAATTTTTTCTGGAGCTGTATGTGTGTGTATACAGTATGTCTCTATGTATGTGTTTATATGTGTGTGTGTTTGTATGTATATATATATGAGAGGATCTGCTTTTTGAAAATATACAGACCCCTTCAGTTACTCCACATGTTCTTTTGTTATAAACAATTGATAAAAATGTATGTCCTATCAATATACACACCTTTATTTGTTGTAATGATAAAAGATTAATCTTTTCCCAGGGATGAAGTACTTTGCCCTTCTGTATTTACATATGCATTATAGTCATTTAGCAGATATTTTACACCCTTCATCCCTCCCTCAATCCTGATCAGCCTCCCAGTCCCACCAACTGAAAAGCCTCCCCATAACATGATGCTCCCTCCACTATGCTTCACCATATGGATGGAATTAGTCAGACGTACTGTAGGTCTTTTCATGCAGACGTTGGTCCAGACAGCATGTTTTTTTCCCCTCAGGACTGGCTTCCCTATAGCAAATTTACCCTAAAGACCTGATTGATGGAGTGCTAGATATTGTTGTCCTTCTGGCAGGTTCTCCTACTATTGAAAATTAACTCTGAAGCTCTGTTACAGCGGCTATTGGGTTCTTGGTCACTTCTCTGACCAATGCCCTTCTTACCTAGTGTCTTAAGAGCTCTCAAAACTGCCGGCTCTAGGAAGAGTCACAAAAGACATCTGAGCTCAGTTTGTCATGGTAATCGGTCTGAATTATTTTGTATGTACATAGTTATCTTTCATTTTCAATAAATTGATGCAATTAATATTAAATGTTTAATGTTATTAATACTTCCTTCAGTGTTTACAAAAACATTTTGAGCTCATAAAAATCCCTGGTACAAATACAACTTCCACATTCTTTCAATCTGTTTCTTACCCACAGTTTAAGAGTACCATATTGAGAAGGCCAGCAATGAAGTACTGCAGTGATAGGCATCAATAAGCTAAATAGATAATTGACAATAAGTTATTAAGCTATCCAAATAGCCCAGTTGCCCCTTGTTTGCACCAAGCAAAAGCTAATTTAATATAGCATTTATCTACAGTATCTTCTCTACTTAGAATGGATCTGCGTAGAATGGATCTGGTCCAAACACAACCATCAACAAAAATGTCAAGTTTGAAGATTACACTTTGCTAGTTATCTAACGGAAACACATTATGTCATTAGATGTTTATTTGGGGGTTTGACATACTATGCATTCATCAACTTTTGTTACAGCAGCAGTTCAGCACATTGACCTTTTCTGACATATAATCCATTAGGTTTTCACTTCAATATGATCGGTTGAAAGATCTCATGAAAGGTTCTGTTATAACCAATCTGTAATAAAGAGATACATTTCATTAAGAATGTCACGAGTTCTTATATCCACTCTAATCGAAGAACCAAACCCAAGGTCTAACATAATCTAGAAAGACGTGCACTATTTCCCTCTACCCTGTTTTTTGTTCTTTTGATGCTTGTAAATTCTGTTGTAGCATAGCTTTGTGAAAAGCATCGTTATCATCTCACAGTGTCAGTACATGTTCCAAAGAGTTCAAATTGCGGTGCATATATTTAGTTATTTGTTTTTAAATCAGTTTAATGTGCTGGGATACCAGCTGATTGAAAGGTTATGTGCAATGCTTTTGTATGTGTATGTTTTCAAACCAGCACCATTTTCTGTCCGAGAAAATAATGAGTTTCATCTGAGGCTTGGCCAGTGCTCCCATAGAGAATGTCTTAGAGCTGCTCTGGATACAGAGTGCTATCGATGCTGGTTCCAAAGAAAGCACATTGCTGAACACGTCACAAAGAAACACTTGGAACAGTGTGTATGGAGCTTCACAAGGACAGACCCATATACACACAGAACTTCTAAGGAACACACACACCTATTCATGTTGGACTTTGAAATTGGAGATTCCTGATTTAGAGGGTATATACTCTAGCCCTGCTCTGTACCCAGTTAGCTAGTTTCGGATCCTCCACGGATAGTTCACACTGAGGTCAACTGTCGTCCCTCTATATGTGAGGTCACAGTGAGGTGCATGTAATTGTGAAATCTCTGTGAGGTGCATATAGACGTGAGGTGAAAGCAAAGTGCACGTAGATTTGTGGTCACAGGAATGTGTATGTAGATGTGAGATCAGAGCGAGATGCAGATAGATGTGAGGTCACAGCATGGTGCATGTAAATGTGAGGTCTCATCGCACGTAGATGTGAAGTCACTGCGCATGCAGATGGGAGGTCACTGCGCACATAGATCACAGTGTCACAGTGAGATGTATGTAGTGAGATGGTCGATGTCTCACACTTCTACTATCATCCCTGTTAGCCCCTTCACTCCTTCACCCATCATCTCTGTCATCCTTACTTTGTACCTCTCTCACCCACCTCTCTATAATTAGATGACTCAAAGTAGAAAGCTATGAAAACAGAAAATCACATGATTGTCTTGACAGAAACGCACAAACCCACCGTCAGTACAGTAGCTTCTGTTCTTTATAATAACAGCAGTTATTTTATAACAAGCCTTAGGGCACATTCAGTTTCTTTTTTTGATTGCCATATTGACACTAGATGTAAATACTATTTACTATAAACACTCGTTCCGAGGAGTTAATGTCTACAAAAAAGTTACATTTGAACTTGAAGAACATTAAGGAAAATTCGCCATTGAAACTGTAATGACACCCTTGTACTTCATTAAAATAATGCACAATCTCTTCTAGATTTATTTTTACATTTTGGTATCCACATGTTTTTTTCTTTGGTTTGCAGTTGAACAAAACAAGAACAAGCTGCATAAGATAGGATTTTTATGTGAAAAAACTATTACAGCATTTTGCAATCAGTCAGATAGTGCCCGATGATAATATAAAAACAATATTTGACATTTGATGTTTTTCTTAACCTTGCTAACACTATAGTTTGCTAGTCTAAGTCTTCATACGCTTCTTTTAAGTTTTCGTAGTGTATGCTATAGTAGACAAGGGAGGAATTGGCAGTTTGTTGTCCTTATCTGTAGCTGCCTTTGTTTCTTACAGTTTGCAAACTTCGTCAAATGTAAAATGCACATTCATTCACTGTGATGCACAAAGATTCCAGCTGATCTTCAGACACAAAGTACAATTGTTTCAACTCGCGCCATCCATAATCATCTCAATGAAAACGGATTGTATGGCAGGAGCCCCAATGCTGAGAGAGATTTGTAAGACTGCAATTTGTCAAAACTCACATGAACATGCCACAATGGTTCTGGGAAATCTGAGACTAAATTAGAGCATTTTGGTGAGGCGCACTATCTCTGTTTACAAAAACATTAAGGCCTCAAAGTAAAGAACACATTCCCCACAGCCAAACATGGAGGGGGTACAATGATATTGTGGAGTTGCTTTGCTGCCTCTGACAGTGGCTGCCATAAACGTGTGCATGGCGTCATAAACTCAGGCAAATACCAAGGCATTTTGGAGGGCAATGTTGAACCAAGTGTCAGAAGGCTGGGTCTCTGTTGAAGATAATGAGTCTTCCAGTAGGACAATCACCACAAACAAAGAGCCAAGGAATGGTTCCAGCCAAACACTCAACTGTTCTTAAGTGGCCAGCATTTAGTCTAGATCAAATCCAATTGACAACCTGTGGAGGGATCTGATGGAAGCACTTGGGCGGTAGTCTTCATATCTGTGAGCACTGAAACAATTTGCAGAAGAAGAGTGGGCCCAACTGCCAGTACGGAGATGAAGGAAGCTCAACAGTGCTTGATTTGCATTTGTTTTTTTCCAAAAGCTCTGCTGTTTTTCATGACTTAATTTTGTCAGTATCATTTCTGCTCACTTTCTGATTTAAATATATATGCAGTTTGTTTTTCAATTGAATTGTTCACATCATAGGTAAAATTAAAAGTTCTGACATTATTTATTTTTGTCCCATTCTTTTATACCACAAAAAAACTGGCATTTTAACAGGGGTGTGTAGACTTTTTATATGCATTGTGTACGGTTCTTCAAAAACAAAAGTTATTTAATATCAACAGTGAAATACAATAATGAAGAAAATTCTTTATTCAGTTTAAATTCTTTATTCAGTTTAAAAAAACAAATGTGAGAAAATTGGCATTTACTTAAAGAAAGTGGTCTGTGTTTTATATATTTATGTTTTCCAAATATATTTACCCAAGATATTCAAATCCATTTCAGTTGTACTGAAATGTAATTACATATACTGTACAATGTTTGCCTATAAGATCCCTTAGAAGTGAAGGGGTTAACAGTGGTCTTGATCCAACTATACCAGCAGTCTCTTAATGAATAATTCAGCAAGGGAGACTATCATTTTCCATCAAACAACGCATACAAGCACACACACACAAACACACACACACACACAGCCAGACAGCGGACACAATCTAGAAAATGGCACACTGACACATGCTCGATCATAATCTAACTCCCACTTGCCACATACATAGTGCACACAAAGTCATACACACGAAGATGGGGAGACAGTACAATGCCTTATTGTGACAGGATATTTAAGTGTGCCGTGTCACAGCATTGCGTCCATTGATAGTTCTTTAACACCCTGTCAACCCTGTCATTGACCCAGTCGTTGGGGCTAGTGGGTCAATGAAAAGGCCCAGAGGACTGTGGAGGGAAAAGGGGAAAGGCTTCAGACAAGGCAGGACACACTGCTCAATGAGCTTGTTTTTTTTCTGGCATGGTGACCTTAACCATGAATTGTATTTATTTTGTTTGACCTTTGTTTTACCGGGAAATAATGTTTTTGTTGTAGGCTGTAACTATTGCCCAGAGTTTTCCTGGTGTGGTAATGAGCTGTGGAAAACCTCCAGTGGTTTTTCATGGGAGAAAGCATTATGATGGTGGAAACTTTTGTTTTGGTTTCCCTGAAGTTATCATTATGTGTGTGGATTAGTTTCCACTGGCTGTGTTCGGAACAGAACTGTAACAGAAGCTTGATCATGGAATCTGAGTGGAGCATGGAATTCTGTACAGACCGAGGACTGTAGTGTTGCTCTTCCCAAACAGAACACAGGATTTTCCAAAACACGGATTGAGTTCATTATCAGATTCCATGATAATGGGCTAGTTTGTTGCAAAGGGAAAATACGTTGATTTGTTCTGTTTCTTGTCACAATATCTATGAACCACATATTTGAGCTCAACATTATTTAACATAATGACCACCACCACCAATTTAAAGTGCCCTCAAGAAGTATTGGCACCCTAGGTAAACTTCTACAAAATACTGTCATTTAGATTTTTTTGTGTGACATAGTTCTAAACTCTATATGTCAAATGTTGCTTTTAAAACTGCACTGGGCTTTTAAATGAAACAACCTTCTCATTAACTTTCCCTTTTTTCTTCCCCTTTTCTAAATGTTTTTCTTGCCACTGTATCAGTAGAAAGCAATCCCACAAATGACTGTTGGGGAACGGACATTAGATTAGTGCTATCACAGTGCAGAAATAGAGTCCTATGTTGTTACGGCATTTCACTTTGAGTGCTTGAGTTGGACAGATACACAGAAAGGTACACATCCAAGTCTGTAACGGCTTAGACAATGTATGGTGTCTGGTCCACGAGTAACCCAATTGTCACTCTTTAATAAACCTTCTTCCCATTCACTTCACCTGGCTTGTTTCCCCTTCACAGTCCTAACAGAGCCTAGCAATCTTTCATGCAGAAAGAGGAGACACAATATTAATATATGCAAATATGTTTAGTAAAACTGAAATGGGTGATTCATATATTTTTTTTAAATGCTTATATACACAAAATTAAGAGCCCAATACAAAAAAATTCAAAAAGGAAGGTTTTGAGTGAGGAACAGAAGGGTTAAAATTAAGAAACCACTGCAAATAGAGCACTTCTGTCTCTCACTCAAAACTTTCCTTTTCAATTTTTTTGGAAAGGCAAGAAAAGGGTGCAGTGGTTTCTTAATTATTTCCAGAGCTGTATATTTAAATATATTAAAATTGAAGTCTGTGTGAATTTATGTAAATACAAGGCTTATATTTAAAAAATCTGTAATTGGCACATACTGTAGTGTTATGACTTTGTTATACAGTTGAATTTCTAAAACATTCATTACCATACTGTTATCATTTCTGGGGAGAGTATTACATAATGAAGAAAGGAAAAACATTTCAGGTTGGTGAATCTTTTCAGCGGCAGCACACGTAACCAGGTCACACGTAACTTAAACACATACACACAACCACACATTCACAACACACACCCTCACAGAGGGATGGATGGCATGGGCCAAGCTCCAGGGGGTCTTTAGAGCGTTTAGATGCAGTCATAGGTTCACCTGGCAGGGACAGCCGTCTCCCCTCACTAATGTCTGCCAGCTGGGCTGATCTCACTGTTAATCTTTCTTATAGCACTTACACTCTCTCTTTCTCTATTTGGTCTATCAATGTCTCTCACTCTTTCTCCATTTTGTCTATCATTGTCTCTCATTCTGCATTTGTTCTATTGTTGTCTTTCTTCCACCCTGGATTCATCCTAGCTTCTCTCATTTCTTCTCTTATACATACACAGACAACCTATTTCTCTTTTTCACTTTCTCTATTATCTGTCTCCATCCCTCTATTACTTTTTTCTCTTACTCACCACATGGTGGAAGGTCTGAAAACCTGAATGCCTTTAAGGCCATTTTAATAGGTCAGCGGTCAAAATTGTCAAATATGTACTTGGCTACGGTAATCAATTATCTTTCCCGCTACATTTCTGGTATGTCTCTTATTGTTTTATTGCAAAACAAAATGTTAAAAAACAATCTAGGTAAGTCTTTAAAAGATCTGCCTTGTTTGCAAATTGTCCATTTCTTACCCTGAGCAATGGAAAATGAAACATGTTATATTATTCTTCACTTGGTGCGCCATGCTAATCATTGTTTTTTTTTCTAGCATGGATGCCCTCCAATACCTATTGTATTTTTCCAAGCTTTTTTATGGGCTGGTCTGCATTTTATGGATTTCCAACTATGAGATGAAATGTTTGTTGTTCATTATATGCCACAGAAGTCTGGTTACACCATGTCTTAGTAAAAGTTATTTAAGTGCATAGTGCTATCGTCTCTCTGTGACTCTTGAGTGGTAAGCTGAGGGACCGGTGGCCGGTGAAGGAACCTAGATGCTCAGTGTGAACCAATTTGAATATACTCAACAAACCATCAGTTCATTGTGAGGTTTTACCTTGAGTATGGTAAATGTTCAATTCAGCTCTACTGCAAAACCCCCCACATATAGTATTGATGAATCGTTCTTCATTTGGTTCCATCTTTGCCAAGGAACCCGCCGGTTGCAACCGTTCCACCTCCCTCCCGGAACCGGTTTTGGACGTACCTGGTCGATGTTTTTTTAGATTTTTTTAAGAACTCATGAGTGATCAGGCAAAGCACATTTATTTTATTTCTTATGGGATTCACATTCAACTGTAGGTCATAACAGAATGGCACAATCATAAAACAAATCACAAGAAAAAAATGAACCGACCCCTGTCTTTGGTCATCTTGCATGCATGAGATCTCCCCAGAGTGGCTCGATGATGTCTTCCTTTGTATATGTTTATTTTTACGAGCCTGCCAATGTCCACCTTTACTTTCAAGTCTGGGTTATACCCATTGTACCTATAAGTTAGCTTTGTGAAAATACACCCATCTTGTGAAACGCTTGAAACCGATCCCCTTATTCCCCTTAATGTTCATGCCAACCGTGACAGATATGTTAATTATACCTTTAACAGACAGAGAATACAGTAATGTGATGATAGTGGCTCTGCCCTTTCAGGGTAATTCTGCTCAGGCTTAGAATGTTCAGTATTATGTAAACTTTGAAGATTCATGTGTTACCTGCTGTTTTCATGTTCATGTCAATGTAGCGATATGTGTCGAAGTGGCAATATTATTTCTTACGATTATCTTCTGAAGTCATTGTAGGTGACTTTTAAGAGAGGAGTTTGTTCCCAGGATGCAGTGCAGCATAAGATTATTTGATTAACAGTCCCGGTTGCCTAGTGATGGACATTAGTCCCGCTCGGGATTCTGCATTTTGTTTTTACAGACTATCCAAAGGCCGATAACTGTGGTGGTTCCAAATTGTCTCCCGAGAATGTTTTCTGATGGCATTTCAAAACTGCAGTGTGCCCTAACAGATATGCAACTTTGCCATAACTGAAGCACTTCCAAGGTGCCACATTCCATATGTACATATTGAGAAAGATATTCAAGGCAAAATACAGAACACTGATGGCAGCCGTGTAGTGGTGTAGAGATTAATGTTGTGGTGCTGGAACTATTATGTTCTTTTAACAATCACCTTACTTTTATAACATTAGGATGATCTGTCCTGGCTGATTTACCTTTTTAATCACTGTCTCATTGATACATGTTAGATTGTCTCATATAAAATATGTTTTATGAGTTTTATTAGATTTATACCGATCAGCCATAACATGGCCATTGACATGAAGTGAATATCACTGATAATCCCGTTATCATTGCACCTGTCAATGGGTGGGATATATTAGGCAGCAAGTGAACAATCTGTCCTTAGGAAAATGGGCAAGCGTAAGCATCTGAGCAACTTTGACAAGGGCCAGATTGTGATGGCTAGACGACTGGGTCAGAACATCTTCAAAACTGCTGCCATTGTGGGATGTTCCTGGTCTGCAGTGGTCAGTACACATCAAAAGTGGTCCCAGGAAGGAAAAGCAGTGAACCGGCGACAGGGTCATGGGCGGCCAAGTCACAATGATGCACTTTGGGAGTGAAGGCTGGCCCGTGTGGTTTGATCCAACAAAGTGCTTCTGTAGCTCAAATTGCTGAAAAAAAACAATGCTGGTGCTGAAAGAAAGGTGTCGGAACACACAGTGCATCTCAGTTTGTTGCGTTTGGGGCTGCGTAGCCGCAGACCAGTCAGGGTGCCCATGCTGACTCCTGTCTCACTGCCGAAAGCACAGCCAAACACATGGCACCAGGATGGGAAGAAGGCAAGTCGGCAGAGACAGTGTGATGCTTTGGACAATATTCTGCTGGGAAAACTTGGGTTTTTCCATTCACGTGGATGTTACTTTGACACGTACCACCTACCTAAGCATTGTTGCAGACCATGTGCACACTTTCATGACAACAGTATTCCTTGATGGCATTCGCCTCTTTCCGCAGGATAATGCACCCTGCCACAAAGAAAAATGGTTCAGGAATGCTTTGAGGAACACAACAAGTTTAATGTGTTTACTTGGCCCCCAAATTCAAAAGATCTCAGTCAAATCAAGCATCTGTGGGATGTGCTGGAAAAACAAGTCCAATTCATTGAGGCCCCACCTCGCACAAGACTTAAAGGATCTGCTGCCAACATCTTGGTGCCAGATACCACAGCACATCTTCAGAGGTCTAAAGGAGTCCATGCCTCGATGGGTCAGGGCTGTTTTAGCGGCAAAAGGGGGACCTAAACAATATTGGTCAGGTGGTCATAATGTTATGGCTGATCGGTTTATATCTAATATAGTCATAGAATAAAGAATAACTGCAGATGGTAGAAAGATCTGTTGGTTGATACATAGAGCTGTTTGGTTGATACATAGAGCTGTTTGGTTGATACATAGAGCTGTTTGGTTGATACATAGAGCTGTTTGGTTGCTCAAAACCACAGACAATCAATAAGGGGGATATGCCGATGTCTCAAACTTCTCTCTGCACCTCAAAAAAATATACACTTTATGCATAATGTATGACCACACTGTCAGGAATCTTTTTCTGTGTTCCTATAGGAGGCATTAGCGCAGGCCCATTCCCAGACGCAGGAGACGCCAGCACCGGTAGACCCATCAGACCTGCACCCCAGACTGTGTCACCTGGTCCGGGCCGAGACGGGCTACGGCTTTAACCTGCACAGTGAAAAGTCTCGACCGGGCCAGTACATCCGCTCCCTGGACCCAGGGTCACCAGCCGACCGCGCCGGACTCAGGCCGCAGGATAGACTGATTGAGGTGAGCCCAGGCTCCATTTTTTCCACAGCATCGAGAAATACGAGAGAATGGGTGGTTGTGGGACACGAGCTTGTGTAGAAAGAGCGGGAGGGAGAGAAAGGGAGAAGGTGGGGGAGGAACACGTGTAGAAAGAGGAGAGAGTTTGAAGGAAACTAAGGAATGGGTGCCATAATGCTCTGTGGCCTCCGACGGTGACGAGACCCAGGAGCAGGACAGTGTCCCAGGGAATGTTAAGGATGGGTGAGGAGAGGGAAATCTGATGTTACACATGGATTAATGGACCAGAACAGAGTTTTCTAGAAAATGTCTGTGAGAGGGTGATTGAACATGCGTATTAGGTTACGGGTACACAGTGTGACTACAAGATGCCTCCTAGTCCCCCAGGTACTGGATGTGCTGAACGTTGGGGCTGGCTTGAAGGTTTGGCCTTGTGTGTGTGTGTGTGTGTGTGTGTGTGTGTTCATCTGTGTTTGTCTGATGCTTAAGTTTGTTGATGCGTGACTGTAACGCTCAGACGTCATGAGTGTGCCGGGTCCCACATGTGCCTGGTTTAGCCCCCCCGTACCCGTGTGCGTATTGCAGAGTCCCTAGGGGGACTGCAGAACCACAGAATGAGAATGTCAAACTTTTTGGGTCCCTAAATCATTATCAGATTTGTTCGTCCCACAGTGGTTAATTCAAAATATGAAATGGCCATTGAAATCCCAGAAATGAATCAAAACATTCATCTGATTCAGGAAATCTTGTTCTCACCAAATTTTTCTCAATAAAATCAATGTATGGAATCTATTTGCTTATCCCTTACTCAAAAACAATCTGGAAAGACTGTATATTAAAAATATATATATGCGCATGCATATGGATGGCTGACAGAGCAGAGCGAGGTGGTTTGCCTGTCTGACTGCAGGACACAGAAAACAAACAGAGGGACAAATTAATAGAGGCTTAGGAGATACACAGGAGAAATATAAATAATAATAATAATCGAAGAATAACAAATATAAATATATCTGTTTTTCCAGGCATAAAAGAATCACACAGTATGAGTGTGAGAGAGAAAACAATATTAGAGGAGTAGAAAACGGAGGAGGAGGAGGATGGGCAAGGAGGAGAGGACAGGATGTACACACTAAGGACACACCACAGGGAGAGAAGATTATGGATGATAGATCATGGATGATCCATTATTTATTTCACACTTAACATTAAACATTCTGTACAGACATCATAAACACTACCCCTACTGTAAAGCCATCATTCATTCTGTAATTCATCTTTCTGTTTTCTCCTCTCTGGGGCAGACGGGTTGACCCTGCTCAACATATACACACTTAATCAGGGCACCAGACACACTCCCATGAGCCCTGACCCCCAAGAAGTACCTCAGGGCCAAACAAGGCCAACCAGTACCAGATCCAGAGTTAGACGGGACGCAACATACACGGTTCAAATTCACAGGGGTCAAAAACAAGTCACTCAGAGACATACAGAGTCTGAACTAAAGTTTCAACGGCTTGTAGTATTACTAGAATTCATACCATACATAACCTAATAGTATAATACTGTGGAACATAACAAACCTAATAGTATTATACTGTGGAACATTACAAACCTAATAGTATTATACTGTGGAACATTACAAACCTAATTGTATAATACTGTGGAACATTACAAACCTAATAGTATTATACTGTGGAACATTACAAACCTAATTGTATAATACTGTGGAACATTACAAATCTAATAGTATTATACTGTGGAACATTACAAACCTAATTGTATAATACTGTGGAACATTACAAACCTAATAGTATAATACTGTGGAACATTACAAACCTAATTGTATAATACTGTGGAACATTACAAACCTAATTGTATAATACTGTGGAACATTACAAACCTAATAGTATAATACTGTGGAACATCACAAACCTAATAGTATTATACTGTGGAACATAACAAACCTAATAGTATTATACTGTGGAACATTGCAAACCTAATAGTATTAAACTGTGGAACATTACAAACCTTATAGTATTGTACGGTGCAACATTACAAACCTAATAGTATTATACTGTGGAACATTACAAACATAATGAAATATGGAAAATATATATTGCAATGCATTTCCTAGATTGATATGATGCCGATAAATGGAATGATATGTTCATTAATATTATTTTCCTTCACATTTCTTCATAGGTATTACCTATTTAACTATTGCTAGTAATTTGATTGTTGAAAATAATCTACAACGACTAGGCTCCCCACTCCCTAGATATTGTAAGAAGAGTGGACAAATGTTTCAGACAATACAACACATGCACTGTCAGTCTCTGCTTTGCTCTTCAACCCATACAAATCTAATTCTATGTATATGCTTCCTTCTACCTCCTGGACAATATGTCTGCAAAGTGCCATTCAACAATCATCTCTGACATTCGGCAAAATTACATTCAATAAGGCCCTTTGTAGATAATGCACCTGTTTGCTGCACCTGTTTTCACTGTGTTCTCTTCTGATCACAACACAGTGAAACGCCTTGGCCGTTTCCTTCCCGCATGAATGGACTCCACAGTAGGAGTCACAACCACATCATAAAGCACAAGATAGATGATTTAGACACCTATCTTCAAAGATCGCTCTTACATCAGTCCTGTGTTCAGTAACAGATTCGATCAACATTTCTGAAACATTTGTCCTGCTGAAATCTGATATGATATCTGAGCAATTAAACTGATTTCATTTAAATGGGCTTTTTTAGTTTGTAGGATTCATATAATTATGTAACTATGGCACCTGAATGGGATTAAATATCCAAAGAATGTAAGAAACCATAATAAGAGCCAGAAGCTAGCCGCAGACCATCTCACCAGAAACCACTCCTGCTGGCCAATATACAGTATCAGTCCTCTATGTCTAACAACTAGTATGAAGCAGTGGCTTGGAGAATCATTTATTCAACCTAAGTAATGTATTCTCTGTGAATTTGGTGATGTGTTTCCCCATTAACTCATATTAAATCATGGGATCAGTTTGACAGAAAAAACAAGCTCATGGATGCAAATGGATCCCTTAATGGATACATCTCGCCGAGACTACTGTAATGCTTTGTTTGCATGCCTAAACAAATAGCCACAAGGTAAGCTCAGCTGCCAGACTTATAAGAACTCAATAAAGGTCTCTTATGACCCGTGTTGGCAGCTTTACAGTAATTTTTTCCCTGTGAATTTCAGAGTAGATAAAAAATTCTACTTATCACTGTTATGGCAGTACATGGTCTGGCAACTGATTACATTAGTGACATGCAGGACCCATACTGCACTTTAAAGGGAACCAGGCCTTTGCTATACGGGCCCCTAGACTCTGGAACAGCTTACCACAATGTCAGAGATGCTACATCACTGCACTCTTGTTAATCGTACCTAAAACTAAATTTTTAGAAGATGTCTTTTACAAATATTTTATCATTGTGATTTTTTAAATTATTTTTACTTCCAAAAACATAATATATATGTTTTTGTATATATTTGAATTATTTTAATGTATTTCTATTTTTATTGTGTGTAAAGCTGTTTGTGAAATTGCACTATAAATGAGTTACACAAATAAAGCTATTGTTATTATTATCATTATTACTTTATGGAATACTTGGGTGGACCACAGCTGTCAGTAGCCAGGTCATTACCAATTCAGCTGAGCTGCATGAGACCCATCATAAGCCTGGGTGGTTCATTTGGTTTCACCCTTGGATGTGCCTGTGGGACTGCTTTCACAACAACTGTCAGTATATTACACACCGAAGGCTAAACACAAACACATTAAACTGTACCAATCCAACCATTGTATGAATTTAGTATTGTGAATGGTGAGACGTCAATTGCTTTACCCCTCCTGAAATCCCTGGTTCTCCCCCTTCAAGTGGGTTATTGGAACTACAACTTTCACTGACACAATGCATGTACGTGCAAAGGGATTGGCGTGCCAAGGTTTCGGATCTATCCGGACTAACGATCGAATCCTGAATGTGAGCGTCGTAGCTGGACTTGGGAATAGCACTTTAGCGCTTGGTTTAACGTTACAGACCACATTTAGAACGAGCACGATGTGCCAAAGAGCAGTTTTCTCCATATATTGTCAGTGTCTGTGTTGGTCCTATTTGACTCGGTTTGTGGTTCCAATGCATCGTCTGTCAGATACTGCTACATTAAGGCTAAGTGGCTTGTGTCAGTGAACCCACTGAATATGCAGTCAGAGCCCTTGGTTTGGCCTACACAACCTCAGACAGGTGTTTCTGGCTCTGCGGCTGACTAGGGGTTGATTATGTGGTTGTTATTCTCTGTGGGTAATGGAGGTTGTCCCTGACAGAGCGACGGGCGTTACGACGCACTGCTTGGTTCATCTGTCAGCAGCTTGTTAGCGAGGTGAAGACCCATGACAGACCTCTTGCTTCGATGGGGATGGCAACGTTGAGACTCTCCTCACTCGCTCATCCTGTCATAGCCAGAGCGACCTCACGCTCCCTCCCTCTATCTTTCTCCTCTCCCTCTCTCTCTCTTTCTGTCTCTCAGTCTCACCCCATCTCCATTTCCTGTCTCGCTCCATTACCCTGGAGCAGTTTGGATGTCATTGCTTGGCGTTACAGTGTGTATGAGAGTGAAAACACCCAGGCTGAGACAAGGTGAAGTGTGACAGTGCCGCTCTGTCCTCAGGGCTGCGTTAAGGATGTGTTAGTGACCAATGATTCCCTGTCCTCTCAGAGCTGCGTTAAGGATGTGTTAGTGACCAATGATTCCCTGTCCTCTCAGGGCTGCATTAAGGATGTGTTAGTGACCAATGCTTCCCTGTCCTCAGGGCTGCGTTAAGGATGTGTTAGTGACCAATGCTTCCCTGTCCTCAGGGCTGCGTTAAGGATGTGTTAGTGACCAATGCTTCCCTGTCCTCAGGGCTGCGTTAAGGATGTGTTAGTGACCAATGCTTCCC
>JACXGJ010012949.1:0-17083 GCA_016801105.1 Esox niger
CGTCGAGAAATAGTGGAGGTTACCACACCTAGGGAATCCTTCAGATATTTACTTCCTGAATTCCTTATCCCCCGGGACTCTAACCCGGATTTATCCTTTTCTATTTTATTATCCTTATTCCTTATATTGTTTTCTTCCTTTTCTATTTTATTATTCCCATTCGGACACTTAAGACTTAATTTCGAAAATCGTCAATGGGCAGATTCGTTTAAACAGGTTCTGCTTACCTATTGTTTTACAGCGCCGTTAGTCATCAGTGTCCTTCCTGGGAACGCGTTCCAAATTGTGACTTCATACTCATCCCGGACGAGCCCCCATGCTGTTGAAGCTTAACCTGCTTCACCTGAATAAGTTGATGAGATGAAGTCAATAAGGAAGAGAACAATATTATAATCAATAATCAGCCAATTTTATTGATTACACAATCAAATATATCTGGAGACAAGCTTACCAACAAGTCTAAAGTTCCTTCCCCTCAGTGCGGCTTTTATAGCCTTTTTTAGTTCCCGCCCCGTCCCTAATCGACCCCCTGCATATACAATCTTTCGTACTCGCTAGGGCGTGAGTACTCGAATTCCTAATTGTCTTGCCTCTGCTCATAAGGCGCGGATCCCAGGTCAGCCCCCTCTAACCAATAACATTTGTTTTTCCTGTTACTGATAGCACTTGTGGTACATGACTCCCCCTCCCCAGCCTGTTGCAGCTTAATTTCTATTCGGCACCTTCTTCCAACTTCCTCCTCAATTTCTACATCAACCTTAACATATTACATTAGCCTTTCTCACATTAATATTATTAACATATCACATTCGCCTTTATCACATTAATATTATTAACATATAACATTCGGATTTATCACATTATCATTCTTAACATATCCCATTCTCCTTTATCACCTTATCATTCTTAACATTTCCTACCCCGAGCCGGATAACTTGGACGGATTGATAGCCCTAACTATCCGGATTGACAACCGAGCTCGAGAGCACAAGAGGGAAAGACAGCGTGGCTTGTTCCCATCTCCTTCTACGACAACACTGACCGAGACTGGACCTGCTTTTCCGCACCATTCACGCCCCAAGGAGCAGAGGGCTGCCTGAGAAACCCTGGCCGCGAACCGATGCAGGTGGGCCGTTTCCGGTTAGACAGGGCTAAATGTCAACAGAAAAGGGAGAGCAACATGTCTCTGTTGGGGCCTCCCAGGCCACTACATTGCCACCTGCCCCCAAAAGACGGGAAACCGACGGGCTCGTTAGTCGCTGGGGAAGGACTAACGGGCCAACCCTCCGATGTCCCCTGCTTTCGGAATCCCTTTTACGCCACCCTTTGTCAGTCTGCGGCTTATGATAAAGGCGCTGATCGGCTCAGGGGCAGACAACAACTTCCTGGACTCCAACCTAGCCACCCAGCTGGGGCTCTCCACCGAATCCCTCCCGGAGGCCATTGAAGCGGTGGCTTTGGACGGCAGACGTTTGGCAAGGGTTACATCCTGTACCGCACCTGTCCACCTGCAAATGTTGAGGAACCCTGATCCTGGGGCATCCCTGGCTGGTCAGGCACAACCTGGTCATCGACTGTTCCGCTGGCAGAATTCTCCGCTGGAGTTCGTCCTGGGTTGTTTGCGAGCGGCCTGCCCACCAATCACGCCTGACCAAAGTCCCAACGTCCAGCCAGCAGATCTAACAGGAGTACCCTATGTGTATCATGATATCGGGGACGTACTCTTGGAAAACCGTCTTTACGTCAAGGAGGAGGAATGTTCCACACCCCCACCGTCTCCTTTCTGGGTTATATTGTCTCGGCGGGGCAGGTCCATATGTATCCATCCAAAGTGGAGGCGGTTGTGGGGTGGCCGACTCTATGTACTCGGAAGGATCTGCAGAGATTTCTGGACTTCGCTAATTTCTACCGGCGATTCATGCGGAATTACAGTCGGGTGGCTGCTCCCTTGACCGCACTGACATTGTGCGCCCAGCCGTTCGTCTGGACCCCGGAGGCGGAGGAGGCTTTCTGGGACCTTAAGATGCGTTTTTCCTCGGCACCTGTCCATGCCCAGCCTGATCCTTCACGGCAGTTTGTCGTCAAGGTCGACGCCTCGGATGCTGGGGTCGGGGCGGTATTGTCCCAGCACCGAGGACGGGAAGCTCCATCCGTGCGATTTCTGTCTCGCCGTCTGTCCCCAGCCAAAGCCAGCTATGATGTTGGAAATCGCAAGCTATAGGCCGTCAAGATTGCCCTGGAAGAGTGGCGGCATTGGCTTGAGGGGGCAGTGGTGCCATTCCTCGTCTGAACAGATCACTGCAACCTCGAATACGCTAGGCTAAACACCTCAATCCTCACCAGGCCAGGTGGGCACTGTTCTGATTTTGATTTCAGCTTGACTTACCGACCAGGATCGAGGAACGGCAAGCCTGACGCCCTATCCCGCGCCTTTTCCAAGGGCGAGGAGCCGCGTGCTCCGCCTGAGGCGATCTTACCTACCCGGCGCATAATCGGTGTTGCGCTTAAGAGGATCGAATAGATGGTAAAGACAGCCCACCTCTGTAACCCTGGTCCTGGAAGCTGGTCCGCCTGGCTGTCTCTTCGTCCCCGAAGCGGTTCGATCCGCGGTGCTGGACTGGGCACACGCCTCCAAAATCACGTGCCATCCCTGCCTGGCCCACACCATGGCATTCCTCTGTAAAAGGTGCAAAAGGACACACAGACGTATATTTCTGCGTGCCCCACCTGCGCCCAGAATAAACTATCCAAATGGCCTTGCGCTGGATTATTACGACCCCTGCCTGTACCTCGGCGCCCCTGGTCCCACCTTTCACTGGACTTTGTCACTGGTCTACCCTGCTCGGACGGTAACACTGTCGTCCTTACAGTTGTCGACCGGTTCAGCAAGTTCATTCGATTCATCCCGTTACCCAAACTTGGCGTCCGTCCTGGTCAAGGAGGTATTCGCTGTCTTCGGCCTACCCACCAACTCAGTCTCCAACCGAGGCCCACAGTTTACGTCCGCTGTCTGGAGATCCTTCTGGGCGCCACCGCCAGCCTCTCCTCCAGTTTTCACCCCCAGACGAACAGTCAGGCTGAAAGGGCTAACCAGACCTTAGAAACCACGCTCTGGTGCCTGGTCTCTGCAAATCCCACTACCTGGTCAGCCCAGTTAACCTGGGTAAAATATGCGCACAACACCCTACCCATGTCTTTGTCCCACGACTCATATATGACAATATATGAATCAATTTTAACCACTATTTCTAAATCTTACATTGTGATTACTCCACTGCCAAGAGAACACTTAAATCACACATTGGCTCTCAATGAACGAAATGTATTAAAGATAAAAATCTTTATTGTGCATTGTTTAATTAGTTGAGAAAAAAATTATGCAACAATGGTCGATGGAAACCAAGATCTCCAACCGATTGAAGTCTGGATTCAAACTGACATCAAAAATCAAAGTAAACAATTGAAAACACAGCCTTTTCCAATTTGTGTGAATTTCATCACGGGAACTCATAATGTGACTCAGTTGTGTGTATGCACTCCCTACAATGTCTGGGCATACCCTTGATAATGGCATAGTGTCCTGGGGGATCTCCTACCAGACCTCGATCAGGGCATCAGTGAGCCCCTGGACAGTCTGTTGAGCTACATTTCAGTGTCGGATGCACCGATATACATAACATCCCAGAGGTTCTCAATTGTTTTCAGGACTGGGGAACGTGAGAGCCAGTCAATGGCATCAATGCTTTGATCATGCAGGAACTGCCTTAACACTCTGGCCAAATGAGGCCGGGTATTGTCCTGCACCAGGTGAAACCCAGGGCCGACGGCACCAACATAACATCTGACAATGGGCCTGAGGATTTAATCCTGGTACCTAACAGCAGTCAAGGTACAGTTGGCCAGCACGTGGAGGTCAATGCGACCCTCCAAGGATATGCCTCCCTAGAGTGAAGAGAATGGGGCACAAGTGGAGGGCCTGCCAATTCTGGTGTTCTCTGGCAAATGCCAATCCAGCTGCACAGTGCTGGGCTTTGAGCACAGGTCCCAATAGACGACGTCGGGCCCTCATGCCACCCTCATGGAGTCTGTTTCTGACAGTTTGGTCAGAATCATGCACAACAGTAGCCCGCTGGAGGTCATTTTGAATGGCTCTCACTGAGCTCCTTTTCTGCCTCGCACAAAGGAGAAGATAGCGGTCCAGCTGCTGGGTTGATACACTTCTACGACCCTGTCCAGCTCTCCTCATGTAAACGCCTGTCTCTTCGTATTTCCTCCATGCTCTTGAGACTGTACAGGGAGACACAGAACACCTTGCGACAGCATGTATGGATGTGCCATTCTAGACTATCTGCAACCTGAATGGGCTGCATGTACTGACTTATGCTACCAGTAGTGACAAGGACACTAGCAAAAGGCTAAACTAGAGAAGAATCAGTCAGGAAGGATAAGGAAAGAGCAATTGTTTGTGGCCACCACCTGCAAAACAACTCCCTTTTTAGGGGTTGTCGTGCTTTTGCCTCTCCAGTACACCTGTTGTGACTTTAATTTGCACCAAAACAGGTGACATTGATTCACAATGGCTTATTCTTCCTAACTAGACAGACTGACATCCCTGAAGTTTAATTGACTTGGTGTTGTTCTTTGATGATTGTACTTAATTCTTTGAGCAGTGTGTATGTAGTATTAAATACAATATCTTATGTACTTTATTGATCTCTTTAAAGTACACTGAAATCATTTCTCCCACTGGCAATAGAAAAACTGTCAATTTTGTCTAGCGCTTTTTTTAGCTACAACTATGTTTACCTTGCTATTAAACATCTGTGGTAATTGTCCATTGTTGTGAATCCATGCCTTTCTTATTGTGATTCACATTTTTATGAAGGGAGTATTGACATGCTTTAGGTGTGTTTTTAAACTGCTAAACATTTAATAACTAGCACACACAAAGCTGACAGTACTCTCTGTTAACATTGACAGAATCTCTCATAATGGCAGATGTCGGTACAGACTTTTTAAACTAAGTTTGTTTAAGCTTGTTTAAAGGAATGGTAAATGTGGAATGCTACTATTTAAGGACTTTTCTGTGAATTTTTGCATGTCCTTAATTTCTTTATGTTTTCCCAGATGCACCAAGGATGGATCCAGTTACTGCCAATTTGGAGGAGGATTGTTTTTTATCTTTTATGTTGCACTGTTACTTCTGGTACAGATTAATTGACTTTTTTTGCTATGTTTTGATTTTAAATTATTTACAAATAAGTTTCCAAAACTGCTTTAATTGAAACAGTGAAAATATTGTAGATTTCTGTAGATAGTATCAATATATATTGTATTTCTTCAGTATATTTTCATTTGAGAATATCTGTAAAAGTTATATTTCATGACAATTTGAAGACACATTTACTGTTAATCAGTGCATTCATTTAAATATTTAATTTAATTTAAGGTTTCTACTGTAATTCTACAAAATCTGAATAATTAAATATTCTATTTAAATTGTACTTCTACAGATGTTTAACATGATTTTACATATTTAAACATCAAATCTAAACATGATTACTGCAAGTTAAATATTGCGATTATTTTGATCATTTTAGCACTATTGATGGTGTTTGATAGCAATAATTTTCTCTGCAAAGTCTGTGAATGTATTATTTTTGCCCTTTATTTGAATTAGGATATTTTACATTAATTTTAGGGCATTTGTTTGTCATTTACCGTTGTTTTTTGTGTACACAAAAAAAGCATATTTCCTGCATGCAATTCTGTGCTTGTGGAAAAACCATGCTACATTGTAAAACATGGAACCACCGGTTCTAAATCTGTTGTAACACTTATAGGAACATAAAAGGCCAGGTAGCCCTTGTTCATTGTCTGGGAATTTAACAGTCTGGAACCCATTTGTTAAACATCAAACATTAACCCACCTGTTATTACACTTGTCCAGGGGTGTATATCAATCATTGTAAAACATCAAACATAGACAGACACATCAATGCAATCATGAAGTCACTGGACATGCATATGTCATTCCAGTAGTCCCGCACTAACACACAACATACAGGATGTCCCGCACACCTGTCATATCAAGCTGAAAGCCCTACCCACTAGGGTAATAAATCACCGAAGTGACACAATATACCCAACATAAACTACATATGCCGATCCAGAGAATCTCAAACATGCTCAATAGGTGACATGTTCAGTGAGTATGCTGGACGAGCAATAACTGGGATGTTTTCAGCTTCCAGGAATTGTGTACAGATATTTGCAACATGGGGCCGTGCATTATCATGCTGCAACATGAGGTGATGGTCGTGGATAAATGGCACATCAATGGGCCTTAGGATCTTGTCATGGTATCTCTGTGCATTCAAAATGCCATCAATAAAATGCACCTGTGTTTGTTGTCCATACCACATGCCTGCTCATACCATTACCCCACCGTCACCATGGGCCACTCGATCCACAACGTTAACATCAGCAAACCGTTCACCCACACAACACCATACGCTGTCTGCCATTTCACCGGTACAGTGAAAACCGGGATTCCTCCGTGAAGAGACACCTCTCTAAAGTGATAAGTAGACTATATCGTTGGTATTATCTTTCAATAATAGCCTAATTAGGTGTTCATTCATCTGGGAGTATCGTGCATTCATCCATTGATGCCATGCATGCCATACAGCCTATGTGCTGTGTGCTATCAGCAATTTAAGTCTGAGAACAGGAGGAAGAAAATAGTAAATCATTTCTAAATAGTTTTCCTTTTGTGAGTTCAGACTCCTGACAACGGAACAATGTAAAATATACCTATTTCGGAGAAGTCATGGAAGGAGGAGTGTGTAGCATTCTAAATGGCAGTTTTATTTTTAAGACAAACTCAAATGCCAATTCACATAGGCATTTGGCTGTCCTCGTGTTAATGGATGAAGGCATAACTTAATTGCTATTTATAACATATGTTATTAGTGAGGTTTCTTACCTATGTTGAGATTGCTGGATACGCAGGGAGCCGTCTAGTGTTTTGTAAACTTTCTGCCCCCCCCCCCCATTAAAGGACAGAAACTCTCCAGATCAATATCATTACTTAGCTAATTGTATTCAGTTAAATAATGATGGCATCATGAAACATGTATTTCTGCCCCACTTCAACATTGAGATAATCTAAAAAAATTTACATGCACATGACAAAGATCAAGGACAAGTTTAGTGTGTGGTGCCAATGGGTCATATGGCTATACCAGAATATCACCTTTTTAGGTCATAAACTGATAATCAGGTCTATAAGACCAATCATGCCATTTTGCCAGTTTCCGTGGTGCCTCTACGGTACACTATGCTGAATGCTCTGCTAATTTAATAACTTAATTGATTTATGTATTTTTTTATGTGCAATTTTCTTGAATAACATTTTATTTCAGTTGCTAATCAAGTTCTGATCAGTTGTATCTAATTTTCTTTAATTCTTTCAACCTTAAAAAAATACTGAAAATGTTTTTCTGCAATCAGCTCAGGTGAAGTTTCACCCTATCTGCAGCTCAATGGACTGAAATGAAGACATTAAGATTTACTCAAGATAATTTCTTCATTGTTTTAAGAGGATAAAGCAGTCCACTAGTACGATTTTAAGAGGACTTGTGCAACTTGTCCTTTTTATAAAGGCCAAACATTGTGAAAGACTGTGTACAAAGATGTTTCTTGAATAGTTTTCCTACCACAAAATGTTTTACACTGGCCTATTACACTGGCTCTAAACAACTCTACGTAATGTAGAATGTGACTCTCTTGAGAAAGTTAAACATGTTAATGTTCAATCTCTAAATTAGGCTCTTTAAAGCTGAATGATGTCAGTTTCAAAACACGAAGTATGTCCGCCTCATTTTCCCAGATATCTTGGCTGTTGCTGATGTGACGTTAGTTCACACTTAACCCTGCACATTGTCTGTGCACTTTATTCAGCTCAAATAGTTGCCATATTATTATTTTATTTATATACTTATAATTAATTAAACAAAATATATCTGATGTAGCATACATAGGAAACATGAGAATAGCCAACTAATAGTCTAAACTCACCCTGGTAATAGTTTCCGATTACATTACTGCAAGTTGGGCTAGTGAATAAAGCAATCAGCATGAATAGACAGCTACAGGCGGCGAGCTGTTAGCTAGTTAGCCAAATTTGCTAAACGTCTTTGCCTGGTAATTCGTTATAGCCAATTACTAACAACAGTATGAGGTTATTTTAGGCAGCTAACATTGTCCTTGCTGGCAAGCTGACATTATTAGAAGCTGGTAGTGGTAGCAAAACTTGTCAATTGAACAATGTCTGCTGGACCTGTGAGGTTAGCCAACTTTACTTAATTATTTAACAGAAGAATTGCCTCATTATCATTGAAGTTTAATGCATTTTGCTCCATCAATTCCATCCATTGTGGATCGGCTGCTGCATCAATGTTCACTCCGAACTGCGTCTATCTGCCTCTCATTTTCCAGATTTGCTTTCTTTTGATCCAAACGTATTTTCTTAAGTACCGTTACATTCTGAACTTCTTGCATTTAAAAAAATTAAATTGGCTAGCAGCCCTCGCTGCTTGATCCACAAAATGAGAGTAGACCCTTATTTTGTCCAGCCTCAGCTCGGTTTGATACGTCAAACGCATAACTTCCTGTGTGCATAATAACTTTTCCCGCCACTGCGAGAGCCAACCACTTTTTTCCTTAGGAGCGGTACACTGTATACAGAGCTTTTTCAGGTGCAATCCTGGTATCATCTGATATGGTAGGAATTCATCCACGATCCAGATTAATAGAATAGTGATGGGTGAAAGCAAAAATTGTACATACTTCTGCTTTAAGACTGGCATTGTTTAAAATCATCCGAAAAATTGCCATGGTGATCCTTTCCTGCTGGACTGCTTCGCCCTGTCCATTGGCCAATGTCTCTGGTGCCACCTACAGGCCAGAGTTGCGATTTTCCAATGCTCATAACATTTTCCCCGATTGTGCTAAAGACATAAACCATGTATCATATGATGAGAAAACAGGTGCTTTGCCAAGGCTGTTTTTATTTCTGCCTGACTAGAGTAAAAAAAATACAAAATCTTAAAAACGTACCTTTGAGAACTAGTCTGTCCCATTTCCACAAAACTTCAAATATAGCATCTGTGGATACTGCCCATCAATAAATATGCATTTTTTATATCAAGTGATATCAATTGATATCATTGACATTTCAAAATACAGCAGATGTCATGTCAATAACTTCCTGCATCCTACAATGGATGAAGTGAATGCATAGATCCACAAAACGTATGTCATATTCTCACCAAATTTGATAGGCATTATTGATATGACAAGACAAAGACATGTGCAGTGTGTGGAGCCAATTAGCCATTTGCAGGCGCTATACCAGAAAATCACTTTAAATGCTCATAACTCCTGAACATAAACCGATAACTAATGCCTATAAGACCTACTATAAGGCCTATTCTCATACGGCATTCTTATAGCTTGGACCCCTTAATTGCTGCTTACAGCTATATTCATTAGGGTTTCAGCAGTTCACTAGTGAAAACATATTGTTTTTGTTAGCATTATTATAATTATTATTAGTGTTTCAGCAGTTCACTCACACTCATCTGCCAATTATATCATGCACACCTGTCACTTTTTCATTGCACATTGCACTACAGTTGTACAGTTATTATTGATGTGTGTTTTGTATAGTTTTATAATTGATTGTTTGTGTTCTTATTTTTATATTATAATTACTGTTACTTTTTTTACTTTGAACTGCACTGTCGGGAGTAGGAAAAACAAGCCTTTCATTGCCATAACTTGTTATTGCAAATGACAAATAAAGGTTTTGAACTATTGTTATTGTTACCATTGGTTATTGTTATTCCAGTGTTTTTCTGTACTTTTTGCTAATTCCTGAGAGATAAAATCACACAAAAAGGCCCATCTGTGCATGCTAATACAGGCCCAAGGGACACAACTTTTTGTGCAATGGTATAAAAATCGGACTCATGGTGGTGCTGTAATAAGCCTCCTAAGTGGCCAACTTCAAAACCCTACCACGCCCACCCCATGTGACTTTAAAAGTGGTACACAGGCCCATCTCCTCACACTGAAAATGTTTCTCAATGGGACTCATACAATGAAATTGTCACGAGGGTGTGCAGGGTTGTGCAGGGAATCCAAGGAGGGAGATGGAGGCAAATGCAGGAGTGCAGGAGAAAACTTTAATTAACTAAATACAAAACAAAACCGAGTGCCGTGCACTACAAAACAACAGAACAAACTGAAACTAGGTGAGCAGGAGCAGGCGGACAGCAAACATAGACACTGACATGGACAATGACCCAACAAAGGCAGGGAGAAACTGACTAAACTAAATACACAGACTAACGAGGAGAACAAAAACAGGTGGGGGCAAAACACAGGTGAACGAAATACACTGATCAACTGAAACAAGGACAAGACAACTCATAGGCAAACCGAAAACGCGTAACGGAACAGCCCCAGCAGACTGGGACTGTGACAGAAATAATGGATTTGCGCCATTTTAGATGTTGTGAAAAATGCCTAAAACGATACTCCTATAACATCAAATGTCCGATCTTCACGTCTTTTCATTTTTGGCGTCTATAGAACCCATTCTGTAATAATGCATAACCTGAGCCTATAAGAAAAACCTTTAGCCACTGTTGGTCATTGGTTTTCTGCCGATGATTGTTTTTGTTGAGGCTGTTTCTTTGTTAATCCTCGAAAACCTCTGCACTTAGAGTGGGGAGAACCAGTATTTGATACACTGGTGATTTTGCAGGTTTTCCTACTAACAAAGCATGTACAGGCCTGTCATTTTTATCATAGGTACACTTCAACTGTGAGAGACGGAATCTAAAACAAAAATCCAGAAAATTGTATGATATATAAATAATTAATTCGCATTTTATTGCATGAGATAAGTATTTGATACATCAGAAAATAATTTAATATTTGGTACAGAAACCTTTGTTTGTAATTACAGAGATCATACGTGTCCTGTAGTTCTTGACCAGGTTTGCACACACTGCAGCAGGGATTTTGGCCCACTCCTCCATACAGACCTTCTCCAGATCTCGGGGCTGTTGCTGGGCAGTAAAGACTTTCAGCTCCCTCCAAAGATTTTCTATTGGGTTCAGGTCTGGAGACTTGCTATGCCACTCCAGGACCTTGAGATGCTTCTTACGGAGCCACTCCTTAGTTGCCCTGGCTGTGTGTTTTGGGTCATTGTCATGCTGGAAGACCCAGCAACGACCCATCTTCAATGCTCTTATTGAGGGAAGGAGGTTGTTGGCCAAGATCTCACGGTACATGGCCCCACCCATCAATACGGTGCAGTTGTCCTGTCCCCTTTGCAGAAAATGATCCCCAAAAGAATGATGTTTCCACCTCCATGCTTCACGGTTGGGATGGTGTTCTTGGGGTTGTACTCATCCTTCTTATTCCTTCAAATACGGCGAGTGGAGTTTAGACCAAAAAGCTCAATTTTTGTCTCATCAGACCACATGACCTTCTCCCATTCCTCCTCTGGACCATCCAGATGGTCATTCGCAAACTTCAGACGGGCCTAGACATGCGCTGGCTTGAGCAGGGGGACATTGCGTAAGCTGCAGGATTTTAATCCATGACGGCGTAATGTGTTACTAATGGTTTTCCTTGAGACTGTGTTCCCCAGCTCTCTTCAGGTCATTGACCAGCTCCTGCTGTGTAGTTCTGGGGTGATCCCTCACCTTCCACATGATCATTGATGCCCCACGAGGTGAGATCTTGCATGGAGCCCCAGACCGAGGGAGATTGACAGTCATCTTGAACTTCTTCCATTTTCTAATAATTGCACCAACAGTTGTTGCCTTATCACCAAGCTGCTTGCCTATTGTCCTGTAGCCCATCCCAGCCTTGTGCAAATCTACAATTTTATCCCTGATGTCCTTACACAGCTGCCTGGTCTTGGCCATTGTGGAGAGGTTGGAGTCTGTTTGAGTGTGTGGACAGGTGTCTTTAATACAGGTAATGAATTCAAACAGTTGCAGTTAATACAGGTAATGAGTGGAGAACAGGAGGGCTTCTTAAAGAAAAACGAACAGGTCTGTGAGAGCTGGAATTCTTACTGGTTGGTAGGTGATCAAATACTTATGCCATGAAATAAAATGCAAATTAATTATTTAAAAATCATACAATGTGATTATCTGGATTTTTTTTATTCCGTCTCTCACAGTTGAAGTGTACCTATGGTAAAAAAGTACAGACCTCTACATGCTTTGTAAGTACGAAAACCTGCAAAATCATCAGTGAATCAAATACTTGTTCTCCCCACTGTATGTCCTGCCTCAATGCCAAATCATGACACTGTGTTAGACTCGACTTTTCTTGGTGTTGCCAAAAAACAATATCAAAGAAAAGTTCAAAGCAAATTTGTATTTATTTGTAGTGATTTGCAATAATCAGAAGCGGTCATTGTAACAAAATCTCAAAACCAATTATTGACAAGTATCTAAGGAAACTGGTAAAACTCTCCAAAATATTCCCTTGGACATTATCAGTGGTTACTAATAGAAATATCCACTAATATTACAATAATGCAATATATTAGTCCTTAACTGACAGTACAATTTTTGCATTTGTTTTGTCCACCAAGTTATCCTTTACATGTCACAGTAAATAAGGCCAAGTGTTGTATCTAGTCAGAATATGTAGACCATTCCAAACTTTTACTCTGTTCCAGTCTGTCTGCCTGTTGTATGTGGCACCGAATGTTTTCCCTTTCACTGTGTTTCCAGATCGACACTCATTGGTGTCATTATCAATGGAGGGTGCGTGTGTATCACCCGTTACCTCTCCCTCCCTGCCTTACTTGCTACTCTTTCCATCCTTCCCCTGAGGTTTCCCACAAGGCGCTACTGGATACAGATATAGTATCTCAGTCTGCCAGAGTGGAAAACAGGTCTGAGTGAGACTAATGGGGAGTAGATGAGGGAGTGAGAACTACAGATGGAAATGGTGAGGGACAGATAGACTTTTTCACCCTTTTCCTGCCTCTTCTTTTTTGACAGGCTGGTTGATATTTTCTCATTCCTTTTTTTAAACACTGTCAGTGGCTGCATCAAATGAGTGAAACCACCTGGTGTGCCCCCTCCCCACTCCTCATATGCACCCAGTGACCATTTCCGTCTCTGGCTGCACGCCAGGTATATGTGGCAACCTGGCTCATTTAGAATGAGAGGAAATATTTTGGCTGATTTAATAATCTTTTTATTTTGTGGGGATGCTGTTTTTAAAAACTGTGATGCTGTTTTATTACTTTTCTGATTGGCTTTATTCAGTCTGCTGCTTTGTGTGTGATATCGCATTGTGTATTCCCCTTCTTGTATAGGGAGAACACTATCAGAAACAGAAGTAGAGAGAATGTGGGAGTAAGATGAACAGAGGATGTGAGAGAGAAAGAGAGAGGTGGGAGGTAAGTAGAAGGAGAGGAGACAAATGTGTAGCCTTCTTTTTAACCCAAACTTTGTGTCCCGAAATATGCAGCTGGTCTTTATTACTTCCCTTTGGTTCATTGAAGCATAATTACATGCTGACTTCATCCCAACCTTAGCCTGACCTCTGCTCTCCTGCTTTGCTGTCAGACTGCCACACACACACACACACACACACACACACACACACATATATATACAAACAGGCATTCAGGCACACACATACACAATCAAATGTATTGACGAGCACACAGATTGGTAAAAACAGACACATACACAAAATCAGGCATGCAAAATCGTAAGAAAATGCAGGTCTTGACTTAGCGCTGGGACCATACAGGACCAATATTCTGTAGAAAGTGAACACTGACACAAATGAGACTGCTTCTGGAAAACACTAGTCAATGTGTGTGTGTGGTTTTCCTTCGCTCTAATTGGAAACGGTTGCTAATCAGTGACAAATTTTGACAAGATTTTTACCATCTACTTCTGCTCTGTTTTCTCTTCTCTCCCTGCCCTCTCTTGTCCTCGGTCTCTAGCACATTCTCAAAATTATGATCTCAGGGGTTTTCCAACCTAACCTTAAGGAGGCCCTTTTTCCATTTCTCCCATTAACTGACAGGATTTCCCCACATCAAAGCAGGAGCTGGGTGGTTTCCCCCAGTAGACTGACACTACACACCCTGCCACAGGGCTCCAAAGCCTGGGCTACATCCAACACACCAGCCCCTTAACAGGGTGGGGTTGGTTGTGGGTGTGGGGAGAGTGATATAAAGGTTATGTGTTCAGTGGGTATAGGAATAAGGAGGAGTAAGGTAAAAAAAATCCAATTTGGGTTCTTCTGTAACCCAGAGGTGGGAAATACAGAACACACACTGGCTGGTTTTTACTGAGCTAGTTGGGTTGTATTACAGCTTGTTAGGATTACACAGACATTGGTTTTCAATTACAAGTTGTTCTTCATTTTTTCATGCTGGGTTAACCTTGCAGCGTAGTCTTTTTTTCTTAAAGATGCAAATGACAAACTAGGTTTGAATCTCACATTTTGGGCTCAATGTTTAACATTTGAACCTCCGAATGCCTATGCCGATTGGTGTTTGTGATCTGAGGGGTACATAGCATTCAAGGCATTCAAGGGATTGATGGCATGTTAGCGGGAGTGAGTTATGTTAACGGGATTTTAGGAGTGGTCAAAGGTGTGAGCTGGGGTTAGACCTTACAGTTTTAAGTGGGAGAGACAGCAGTTGTTTTGGTACATTTCTGAATTTATCATACTGCTGTCATCCGCAGTTGCTAAATCAACAAAGACAGGTGAGCATGTTCCAGTTGCTTCCATACATTCCCATAATGGAAGTCCCCCACCACCTATTTCACAGAAGTTAGTATACAAGTTGCATACATTTTTTGCTCCACACATTCCTTTTGCCAACCATTCTGGTGCATGATAATCTTTATCACATCCAAAATATCCTGTTTTTGAGGTAAACTAGTGTTTTTCACCTCACAGTTCAGCCTATGTAGTTCAGGTGGTGAAGCATTCTATGAATGTTAGTGGTGAGCACATCCACTCCTACCTTCTGGAGAGTGCTCCTGATCTTTTGGAAAATTCCCTGTTTCCTTTTGTGAATTGTGTTCTGTCTTTCCGGTCAACCAGGTCATTTGCCATTGCTGATCAAACTAATCTTTCTTTTTAATGTAACAGTGGCTTTCAATGTCCACCATGACACATTTTTTGGGACTTGTGTTGTCAGAAACCAGCAAACAACAAAAAATTCTGCCCAGAAGAATAGACATTGAAAGCTTTTTGTCCAAACACTATGGATGTAACCAAACACACCTGCCTAATAATAAAACACTGTGAAGCCATCCGTCCAAATGCTTTTGGTTCCCTGAAATAGGGTCAGGCACTATGTACAGTTATTTTTAAATCTTAATTTTTTTGCTTTAACTCCATTATTATTGTATCATTTCAAATCCCCAAAAATGTTGTATTGAGCCAAAACAGCAAATGTTGTGATGTTTCTTGGAGTGAAATAGTAAAATAGGCCTAATCAGACACACCTGGATGAATGACTTGTCAATCAGGTAGCTTATTTTCAAACTACGGTGAGGGAAAAACATTGTTTATCTCCTGCTGATTTTGTACAGGTTTATTTGAACAGTGAGACAGAATAACAGCAAAAAAAATAGAGAAAACAATGTCAAATATTTTATACATTGATTTGCAATTTAATCAGTGAAAAAATATTCGACCCCTCTGCAAAACATGACTTAGTACTTGGTGGCAAAAACCCTTGTTGGCAGTCAGAGGTCAGTTGACCACCAGGTTTGCACACAACTCAGGAAGGATTTTGTCCCACTCTTCTTTGCAGATCTTCTCTAAGTCTAAGGTTTCGAGGCAGACATTTAGCAACAAGAACCTTCAGCTCCCTCCACAGACATTCTATGGGATTAAAGTCTGGAGACTGGCTAGGTCACTCCAAGACATTAATGTTCTTCTTGAGCCACTCCTTTGTTGCCATGGCCATGTGTTTTGGGTCATTGTCATGCTGGAATACACATCCAAACCCCATTTTAAATGCCCTGGCTGAGGAAAGGAGGTTCTCAGCCAAGATTTAATAGTACATGGCCCCGTCCATCATCCCTTTTATGCAGTGAAGTTGTCCTGTCCCCTTAGCAGAAAAACATACGCAAAGCATAATGTTCCAACCTCCATGTTTGACAGTGCGAGTTGTGTTTCAGGGGTCATAGGCACCATTACTCCTTCTCCAAACACGGCGAGTTGAGTTGATGCCAAAAAGCTCAATATTGGTCTCAACTGACCACAACGCTTTCAACCCAGTTCTCCTCTAAATCATTCAGATGTTCATTGGCAAACTTCAGACAGGCCTGTACATGCTGTAAAATACGTAAAATATTATTTATATACACATCAGTTCAAGGTCTGTCAAATATTTTTTCTTGAATCAAAGCAAGTACGAAAAACAGAATCCATCTAGTGTTGGGGAGATACTCCTATAGATATAATTTACTTTGATGTGGGGGGATCTTGCGGGCACTGCAGGATTCCAGGTTTCCTTACTGTTGTCATGATCATTGCAACTCCACGTTGTGAGATCTTGCATGGAACCCCAGAATGATGGAAGACTGACAGATCCTTTGTGTTTCTTCCATTTGCGAATAATCGCACCAACTGATATCACCTTCTCACCAAACTGCTTGACGATTGTCTTGTAGCCCGTTCCAGCCTCGTATAGGTCTACAATCTTGTCTCTGACATCCTTGGATAGCTCTTTGGTCTCGGCCATGGTAGAGAGATTGGTATCTTATTGATTGCTTCTGTGGACAGGTGTCTTTTATCACTGTCCGCCCCAGCTCCGCGGTTCCGCGGAGCTGGCTCCTGCGGCATACTGTTATTAATAGATTATGAAGTTATATAAATTTCCCTTACCGTTAAGCGGCTAATTCCAATGAAGCGATTGACGTAGTTTTTGTTTACGTACGTGCCCCACAGCCTACGTAAGAAAATCACCAGGTTGCACCAAAATGGTGGC
>JACXGJ010012950.1:0-17052 GCA_016801105.1 Esox niger
TGAAGGTGGGTTAATAAAGTTATGTTTCATTTGAAGGTGGGTTAATAAAGTTATGTTTCATTTGAAGGTGGGTTAATAAAGTTATGTTTCATTTGAAGGTGGGTTAATAAAGTTATGTTTCATTTGAAGGTGGGTTAATAAAGTTATGTTTCATTTGAAGGTGGGTTAATAAAGTTATGTTTCATTTGAAGGTGGGTTATCTAAAAGAACATCTGGATGATCAGGGCCACAACGTGTACGTGAGAGACGGCAACACCATCTCCCCAGATGATGAGAGTGTTACCTGTGTTACGCCTCCTGCCTTGGCCGGGAGATCAGTTGTAAACCTGAAGGAAGAGGAGTACTGCCCAGCTGAGGCTCCTCCTGATGGACCTGTTGGAGATACTGAACCACTGCCCCCCCCCCTCGCCACTCGTCTACCTCCTACTACTCCTATTACTCCTGCTACTCCTACTACCACTCCTACTACCAGTCCTACTACCACTCCTACCACTCCTATCACTCCTACTACCACTCCTATCATTCCTACTACCACTCCTATCACTCCTACTACCACTCCTATCACTCCTACTACCACTCCTATCACTCCTACTACCACTCCTACTCCAACCAATGCTACTCCTACTACCACTCATTCTGTTATCACCAGTACTACTACTGCTATGTTCCACCAAACCCTTCCTGTTGAACTTACCACCACTTCTGCTAAAACCCCCAATCCTCTGGAACCCATCACTCATACTTCTCCCCCATCTCCCCCATCTCCCGCCCCCTCCCTCCTAATGGGGGATGTGTCATGGTCTTCCCCACGTTCTGTGTTCACATGGTGGGAGGTGGTCACCAGTCTGGTGGAATGGGCAGAGAGCTGGGAGGGGGGAGAGAAGGTCAGAGGGGAGACGGGAGGGGTTAGCTGGGAGAATCGCCTCTCTACCGCCACCTTCAGACGACCACCGACCACTACACTCTCACTGGACTTCAGTGTCCCTGCAACCCAGACCCTGATGACAGACAGAGCCCAGACGGTGGGGGGATCAGTGAGGTGGCCAGCGGGGGGGCAGCGGGGGGGCCAGCAGGGGGGCCAGCGGGGGGGCAGGGCTGTGTTCTGCTTTTGGCTGTTTGCAGGGTGTGTGTTGTTGTGTGTTCTCTCTGGAATGTGTGTGTTTGTGACTGTGTTGTGGCTCTGGAGGGGCTTCCGACTCTACAGGCTACTGATGAACTGGGTGAGGGATGGAAGAGAAGGAGTCAGCCTGCTCCAGGTCAAACGCCAGGAGGCCAAGGGGAAGAATGTGGGAGTGAAAGTTATTTCCCATCCTCTGGAAGGAGGGGGGGTTCAGGCTGTATATCGTTCTGTTCTATTCATCTCTAGAGAAGGAGAGGTGGGGGAGACAGGAACCGTAATGGGTGACTCTTCAGGAGAAGGGGTGGTTGAGGGGAGAGAGGAGACCGTCACACTGAAGGGAGCAGGAGGAAGTGAGGGAGGGCTAACCTCAGGGATAGAGATGGAGGGAGGAGGGGTGAACAGGAAGGATGTGTACAGGAAGTCTTTGTTGAGAATGTACAGCAGGGAGGGGAAGATAGAGGAATGGAAGGAGGAGGAGAGCTGGGGAACTGAAGGCGGGAGGAGGGACGGGATGGAACGGAGAAGAGGGGGAGAAGCTAAGATACGCTACAGCCTGGTTCTGCGAGAGGAGAGAGGAGAGCAGGAAAGGGGGGAGAGGGAGGAGGAGTGGGTGGTGGGAGGCTGGGAGATAGGAGATAGGGAGCATGGTGGGGACTGGTTGTCCCTCTTACCCAGCATGTCCTGGTGCAACCCCCCTGGCCCCCCCACAGTGGAGTGAAATCCCCAGACACTGGTCTGCCTCTGCATTGCCGGCTATCTATAGAGCACCTTGTTTTAACTGTTGGTTTAAAGACTCCTTTAGGGACAGTACATTGACCGACTCCTTTAAAGACTCCTTTAGGGACAGTACATTGACCGACTCCTTTAAAGACTCCTTTAGGGACAGTACATTGACCGACTCCTTTAAAGACTCCTTTAGGGACAGTACATTGACCGACTCCTTTAAATACTCCTTTAGGGACAGTACAGCCACCGACTCCTTTAAAGACTCCTTTAGGGACAGTACATCGACTGACTCCTTTAAAGACTCCTTTAGGGACAGTACTTGCCTTGTATCATCTGAAACTGTTGTCTTGGCAATGCTTATAAGCGTTTCCTTTAATTTCCCAAATATGTTCTGTGGTATTTATATTTTCATTTTTTTACAATGGTCATAAAATTTGTTTTAGCAATGATTTGGAATTTTAGAACAGCAGTGGGTATTATTTTTTATGATATAAAATTGCATTTTAAATAGCCTTAACATGTAAAAACAGTTAATTCAAAATTAAACAATTAACATCAAATTATTTTCCATTTTCATGCCTTTATCAAAATGTTTAATACTGTGTTATTTAAATTTCATGTTATCCGTTCTGTGTAAAACATTAAGTTGCATGTCATCACAAAACATGTCCAATAGCATGTACTTTATATATTCGTTCATACCCATCTCCCTTTTCTATGGAACACTTTGTTTTCTGAGTAACAGACTGAGATCTGCAAACTCAAAATGCCTACAAGGAGCTACTTTCTTTTAACCTATAATCATTTGCATGCAGTGATTCTTAATGAATTGACCTTTTGTATCAAGCAGACATCCAAAAAGTTGTAAACGTTAAGTTTCATCATTTTGAACGTTCAGTCATTCCCTGCTCTATAATCATCACCGTTAGATTTGTCCAAGACCTTCCTCAGCTTTTTAAAGACAAGTGGCAACGTCTGAGTCCTGTTTTATAAACACTCAACCAGAAGGTTCATATCATAAACAAGACGTTACTTCAAAAACAACTCATTTTTATTATTACAAATATGAAGTACTGTTTTACAAACTGTTCAGAGCCTAGATTTTACAGACTGGAACGGTGTGTGTGTTCTGTGGTTGCCTTTCTCTCTAGGCAGTAGACCATTTGGGCAGCTGGTTGCCCAGGATGACTTGTCTCTCCACGCCGCTCTCTGAGATGGCAGCCAGCCGGATCACCCCTCCACTGGAACCATCCCTCTCCATGGCCAGAGACAGAGCTGGAATATTTATTATTATTACTAACAGAGCTGGAATATATTTATTATTATTACTAACAGGGCTGGAATATATTTATTATTATTACTAACAGGGCTGGAATATATTTATTATTATTACTAACAGTGCTGGAATAAAGTTATTATTATTACTAACAGTGCTGGAATAAAGTTATTATTATTACTAACAGTGCTGGAATAAAGTTATTATTATTACTAACAGTGCTGGAATAAAGTTATTATTATTACTAACAGTGCTGGAATAAAGTTATTATTATTACTAACAGTGCTGGAATAAAGTTATGTTCATATGCTTGCATAGAAAAACTGAAATCTTTGCATTGATTTTGCAAAAACAAACTTATTTAAAAATAGTGATCGTATGAAGCCATTTATTTTCACCGTTTTTTCACTCCTTTTTAAATCATAATGATAACAGAAAATCACCCAATGGCCCTGATCAATAGTTGCATACATTAATGTAATATTCACACATGTGGCTTTTTAAATTGCAATTAGTGTCTATTATACTATTAGTAGTAGTAGTAGTAGTAGTAGTAGTAGTATTAATAATAATAATAATAATAGCTGGAATATACAAAAGTATAATTTCTATCAGAGCTAGAATATAATGATTATTATTATCAGTAACAGCTGGAATATAGAATCATCTTTGTACTGTCTCCACATCCCTGGAAAATAGTTATTGGTGGATTGGGTTTTAGTATGTAATACCCACCTCCAGACACTAGGTGGAGACACTGTTCCTTGGTCATGTTGGGTTTGTAGTTGGAATCCATGAAGCCATAGATATAGGTGGATCCTGATCCTCCCACTGACACAGGCTGTCTGACCAACATCCCTCCCACAGGGACAGTGTAGACCTAGAGGGAGGGAGGAAGTCTGTCAAAAACTCAACTCAAAAACCGTAAGATGACATCAAGTGACCTACAAAAACAATGTCAAACAGCAGCTGGGCTGAACTAGATGGTGAGGACGGATTGAAACAGCCTCCTAGGGGCGGGGCTGAACTACATGGTGAGGACGGTTTGAAACAGGCTCCTAGGGGCGGGGCTGAAGTCGTTCAAAGCTAGGAAAAAGCCATTCATCAATGAGAAGCAAAGAGCAGCCAAGCTGAAGATTGGAAAACACCATAAGGATTGGACCAGAGAGGAATAAGTAAGGACATCAATATGACAGATCACATTTCAGCTTTGCCCTAACACCTGGTGGTCTTAGATGGAGACCTGGAGAAGCCTACAAGCCAGTGTTTCACATCCACTGGGAAATATGGATCGTTGCTGATCTGGGGATGTTTGGAATCAGGTAGATTTGTCATTATGAAGGATGCATGAATCAAACCAAGGACAAGGTTATCCTGGAAGAACACCAGCTTCCTTCTGCTCTGACAATGTTCCCAAACTCTGAGACTTGGTTTGTCCAGCAGGACAATTCTCCATTCCACCCAGCCAGGTCAATCAAGGTGTGGATAGAGGACCACCAGATCAAGACCCTGTCATGGCCAGCCCAATCTCCAGACCTGAACCCCATTGAAAACCTCTGGAATTTGATCAATAGGAAGATGGATGGTCACAAGCCATCAAATAAAGCAGAGCTAATTGAATTTTTGTGCCAGGAGTCACCCAACAGCAATGTGATGACATGCTCCCCACCAGTCTAAGACCCAGAATTCGGGGTTATTTAACCAAATATTGATTTCTGAACTCTTCCTGAGTTGGAACATTAGTATTTTGTTGTTGAAAGATCTGTGAATTTGTTTTCTTTGCATTATTTGATGTCTGAAAACAATGCATATTTTTGGGGTTGTTTTGACCTGTTATTTTCTACAAATAAATACTCTAAATGACAAAAATTATTTGGAAATGTAGTGTAATTTTGTCAGTAGTTTTTAGAATAAAACATTAATCTTACTCAAACACATACCTATGAATAGTAAAACCAGAGAAACTGATATTATTGCAGTGGTCTCTTAAATTATGTACAGCTCTGGATTAAATTAACAACATCTGATTATAGGGTTAGGTTATAGGGGGCTACCTGTCCTCCTCGTCTCTTGTCCCAGCCTGCCACGATAATCCCAGCCATCAGCTCTTCTCTGTACCTATAGCAGCTTGCCTTGAACAGATTGGCAGCTGTCTGGACCAGTGGGGCTTCATCAAGTTCAATACTGTGGAAACCGACAGAGAGACTATGCTAAGACCAGTGGACAGATGGACAAGGACGTGAATATTGTAGTTAGTTAGTCTACCTGTGAAAGCCCAGTTGGTAGGTAACAATGTCAGCGATGGCCTGGGTGTCTGCAGCAGAGCCCGAACGACAGCAGAATATTCGGTCATGAATGGGAGTCAGTTTGTCTGTCACCCGGTTAGCAATGTATGCCCTGAATATCAGATAGCAACAGTCAGAATGAACGTTCTGAACGAGAGAGGTCTAATGGGTCCCCTGAAACAAAACCCCACATATTGGCAACCAATTCCTAATGGATACACCACAAATGTAACTGCTTGGAAGTGTTTGAGCTGTAATAAAGTGAGTTTATACAGGTGTGGGCCTAAACCTTTGGTTACAACTCACCCAGTAGTGGTACGAGAATCAGCCCCAATCACCACACCTCCCTCATATTCCACCGCCATAATCGTGGTCTAACAGAGAGAAGAGCGATGTAAAGAAAACGAAAGGCAATTTTTGTAGATAAGTGAAAGGTGGAGGTAGTCTAAATCAAATTTTGTTTAGATGACCTAATAATCTTCAAGAAGGCCCAATTAAAATGTTCAGTCACTTTTGTAGTCAAAGTTAAGTACAGTACCTGTTTGTACGTCAGTATGTGACAAATACTATTTGAAATTGACAGTTCATTACAAGTTATTTCAATTTTGACTTTCTTGAAAGATGGGTACACAAACTAGCTAGCTAAATCTGAAAAGAAGGTATTCTTCTAACCAACTCGTTTTGTTCGCGGTTACCGTATTTTGCTACATGTAGCTAAGTTAGCAAATCAGTCAACAGAAGTGCTGTCTCATTCAGTGGATTCTCAACGGTCTAACTTTGGACCGGAATATCCTACTAGGACCGGTTTTGGAAAGCATGCAGTTGGTGTTGTCACGGACAACTCACCCCGGTGCTGACTTCCTTCATGGTCCAGTCTGGCGACATGTCACTAACAGACGAGAGCTGTTGATTAAATCGCATTGCTGTTGCTGCCGCCATTTTAGTCAATTTCTTTTGCGTATTTTTGTGCATAGGAAGAAATTCTCCGAAATAATGAGACAGCAATTGCTTACCTCTTTCTATGAAAAGTTGAACACTCCCGCCCATCAGATTTTTTTGACCAATAGATTTTGAGTTGTTATGCTGTGTAACGCGGTTGGCAAGCTTTTCGCCGTATCAAATTCCTTGTAGAAAACAGGGGTATGCCCGGATATGCGTCTCCTTGTACCACAAGTGTATTACCTCCGAAGAAGTACACAGTTTAAACTGTTTCTAATTGCGTAACTAGCGCAATGTCTCGGGTAGCTTCAGAACTTACGCAATGTCTTTCTGAATTTCTTGAAAACATCTGATTCTGCATATTCAAATACACAAGTAACACATACATTTTTGTTAATTTACTCGTACTATTTTGATCTTTACATTTGTTTATAATTATTTTCCGTCTAGCGTTCTGCCGAGAGTTTTTCCAGTTAGGCAGTAAAAGGACCCCTTATTGTGGGGTCCTTCCGTAGGAAACAGGAAGAGAAAGGTAGACAATTTGATTCTCGAATAATTTTTTAAATGTCTGATTATTTTCGATTTAATAATACATAATATATATTTGCTTTAGTTGAACGACATAAATAGCCTAGGGGTTGCTACCTAACGTTAGCTTATTACACCGCAGATTATCTTCCTGGGATCAGACAATATTAAAAACACAACAAGACAACAGAACAGTTATATTGACATGACAACTAACTATTTATTGTGTTACATTGAAAAGAGTATGTTTAATATTAGTAACGTTGTCCTGACTGTCTAGCTAGCTACGGAGCAAGCTAACGTTAGCTGAATGACTGTGGTAACATCACAGCAGTTCACCATAAAGACATGCTCATGACTTCTGTCCTGGAATTAGTTACTCAATATTGTTTACATTATATCTAGCTAGCAACTAGGTGAATATTTGCTGAACCCAAAATATCTCTGTCTAGAACTATAGAAAAATATTCTAGAATAATGTTGGTGTGTGGCCAATTTTGTCAGGTGATTTGCCCATTTGCGTTATCAGGCTAAAACTGATTCCTGTCGTCTGTGATGACGGTTCATAACTTGTACATCTTTGACCGTAACGGAAGCTGTCTGCACTATGGAGAGTGGAACCGCAAGAAAGAAGCTGGCATTTCCAAGGATGAGGTGAGAGGAGACACAGTCAGACACATGTAACAGATTTGAGAAGGTACAGTGAGATTAACCCTTAGTTATTGTTGAGGGCCATTCAAGGACAGCATTCTACCTGTTGGAAAGTTGTCATTGAGGGCTTTTAACCAGTGGCTGTAACCCAGCGTTGATCTGGAGTGGAGAAAGTACTTGCTAAGATGCTGTCCATTTCACACAGTGTTACAGACAATTTATAACATACGTCTATAAAACGACTGTTCAGACTGGTTTATACGTAAGTATGAGTTAATCTGCCTAGATTGGTAAATCTTTTCTTTTTTCTTCTCCTTCCCTCTTTCAGGAGTTTAAGCTGATGTATGGGATGCTGTTCTCCATCAGATCTTTCTGCAGCAAGATGTCTCCACTAGATATGTATCCTACATCCTCTGTGTGCGTTTGTCTTCACATATTTCTTTGTCTGTGTGTGTGTGTGTGTGTGTGTGTGTGTGTATACAGTGCCTTGTGAAAGTATTCACCCCTTGGCTTTTTACCTAGTTTGTTGCATTACAGTCTTTAGTTCAATGTTTTTTTAATCTGAATTGTGTTTGATGGATCATAACACATTAGTCTAAGTTGGGGAAGTGAAATGAGAAAAATATATACATAAAACTATTAAATTTTTTTTTTATAATTGGCATGTGCATATGTTATGAAGCCCATAAAAAGCTCTGGTGCAACCAATTCCCTTCAGAAGTCACATAATTAGTGAAATTGTGTGCAATCTAAGTGTCACTTGATCTGTCAGTACATATACACACCTTTTTTGAAAGGCCAGAGGCTGCAACACCTAAGCAAGAGGCACCACTAACCAAACACTGCCATGAAGACCAAGGAACTCTCCAAACACCTAAGCAAGAGGCACCACTAACCAAACACTGCCATGAAGACCAAGGAACTCTCCAAACAAGTAAGAGACAATGTTGTTGAGAAGTACAAGTCAGGGTTAGGTTATAAAAAATATCAGATTCTTGGATGATCCCCAGGAGCACCATCAAATCTATCATAACCAAATGGAAAGAACATGGCACAACAACAAACCTCCCAAGAGATGGCCGACCACCAAAACTCACGGACCGGGCAAGGAGAGCATTAATCAGAGAGGCAGCAAAGAGACCAAAGGTAACCCTGAATGAGCTGCAGAGTTCCACAGCAGATGGGAGACGGGAGTATCTGTACATAGGACGACAATAAGCTGTACGCTCCATAGAGTTGGGCTTCATGGCAGAGTGGCCTGAAGAAAGCCATTACTTTCAGCAAAAATCTAAATGGCACGTTTTGAGTTTGCGAAACTCCAAAAATGTATGGAGGAAGGTGCTCTGCTCTGATGGGTCTAAAATGGAACTTTTCGGCCATCAAAGATAACGCAATGACTGGCGCAAGCCCAACACAATCACATCACCCAAAGAACATCATCCCCACAGTGAAACGGTGGTGGCAGCATCATGCTGGGAAACTGGTCAGAGTTGAGGGAAAGTTGGATGGTGCTAAATACAGGGATATTCTTGAGAAAAACCTGTACCACTCTGTGTGTGATTTGAGTCTAGGACGGAGGTTCACCTTCCAGCAGGACAATGACCCCAAACACACTGCTAAAGAAACACTTGAGTGGTTTAAGGGAAAACATGTAAATGTGTTGGAATGGCCTAGTCAAAGCCCAGACCTCAATCCAATAGAAAATCTGTGGTCAGACTTAAAGATTGCCGTTCACAAGCACAAACCAGCCAACTTGAAGGAGCTGGAACAGTTTTGCAAGAAGAAATGGGTGGTAAGATGTGGCAAGCTCATAGAGACTAATCCAAAGTGACTTGGAGCTGTGATTGCTGCAAAAGGTGGCTCTACAAAGTATTGATTGTAGGGGGGTGAATAGTTATGCACATTGACCTTTTCTGTTATTTTGTCCTATTTGTTGTTTGCTTCACAATAAATAAAAAAAAACATCTTCAAAGTTGTGGGCATGTTCTGTAAATTAAATGATGCATATTCTCCAACAATCCATGTTAATTCCTGTTTGTGTGGCAACAAAACATGAAAAATGCCATGGGGGTTTAATACTTTTGCAAGGCACTGTACTTTCCTATGTACGTGTATGTATGTAGAGTGGATATATAAAGTGTACACATCCCTATTAGATTGCCAGGTGTCTATGATGTAAAAGAATGAGACAAATCATGTCAGAAACGTTTCCACTTTTTATGTAACCTATGTGAACAATTCAATTGAAAAACAAACTGAAATCTTCAAGGGGGAAAGTTGAAAAATAATAATCTAACATTAAACTTGTTGCATAAGTGTGCACACTCTCTTATAACTCGGGATGTGGCTGTGTTCAGAATTAACCAATCACATTCATACTCATGTTAAATAGAAGTCATTACACACCTGACATTTAAAGTGACTGATTAATCACATACCAAGTTCAGTTGTTCTAGTAGGATTTTCCTGAAATTCTAGTAGGATTTTCCTGAACAGCACAGAGCAAAAGCCATGGTCCGCAGAGAGCTTCCAAAGCATCAGAGGGATCTCATTGTTGAAAGATATCAGTCAGGAAAAGGGTACAAAAGAATTTCCAGAGCATTAGATATAACATGGAACACAGTGAAGACAGTCATCATCAAGTGGAGACATTACCAAGAACTGGACGTCCCTCCAAAATGGATGAAAAGACGTGAAGAAATCTGTTCAGGGAGGCTTCCAATGGGCCAACAGCAACATTAAAGAACTGCAGGAATTTCTGGCAAGTACTGGCTGTGTGCTACATGTGACAACAATCTTGCGTATTCTTCATATGACTGGGCTATGCGGTAAGGTGGCAAGACGGAAGCCTTTTCTTACAAAGAAAAACATCCAAGCCCATGGAAGCTTGCAAAAACTAACATAAAGTCTCCTGAATGCATGTGGGAAAATGTGTTATGGTCTGATGAAACCAAGACTGAACTTTTTGGCCATAATCCCAGAAGTTATATATTGCGCAAGAACAACACTGCACATCACCCAAAGAACACCATACCCACAGTGATGCATGGTGGTGGCAGCATCATGCTTTGGGGCTGTTTATCAACTGGAACCGGGGCCTTAGTCAGGGTGTAGGGAATTATGACAATTTTGTCACAAAACCTTTAGGCATCCTTTTGAAAGCTGAAGATGAAGAGGAGGTTCAACTTTCAGCATGACAACGACCCAAAGCACACATCCGAATCCACAAAACCATGGCTTCACCAGAAGACGATAAACATATTGGAATGGCTGAGCCAGAGCCCAGACCTGAATCCAATGGAACATCTGTGGGGTGATCTGAAGAGGGCTGTGCACAGGAGATGTCCTCGCAATCTGACAGATTTGGAGCACTTTTGCAAAGAAGAGTTGGCAAATATTGCCACATCAAGAAGTGCCATGATAATAGACTCCTACCCAAAAAGTAGGAGTCTGTAATAAAATCAGAAGGTACTTCAACAACGTATTCGTTTAAGGTGTACACACTTATGCAACCAGGTTATTATGAGTTTTTATTTAGTATTTTTCCCCCTTAAAGATTTCAGATTTTATTCAATTGAATTGTTCATGTTATTGGTCACATTAAAGGTGGAAACAGTTCTGACATGATTTCTCTTTGTCTATATTTTGTACATCACGATCACCTGGCATTTTAACAGCGGTCCATGACTAAGGGGAGGTATAGACATCCTCCCAAGCCAACAAGAGGAAAACATGCTTGGCTTTATTAGAGCATCTGCTACCATGACAACAAACTTAGCTGTTGGTCACCACTCACATCGGTGGTTAGCTAGACCTTTACTCGGATGGTCAAAACATGAATGATGGACTGACTGATGTAGGCAGTGTAGTGACCCTTGACCCCACAACAGGAAGGATGGCTTTCTCTCCTTCCAGACCAGCAAGTATAAACTCCACTACTATGAGACCCCAACCGGAATCAAGATCATAATGAACACTGACCTTGGAGTTCCCAGTGCCAGAGAAATCCTGCACCAGATCTACAGCACGGTAGGCTGGGGGTCAGAGGTCACCACTGATAAATACCAATCGTTCTTAGCCTCAGGGCTTGTGCACAAACTTGGCTGTTAGCATTTCCCAATGGAGGAGGTGCAGTTGAATGGAAATGGGATTTATTTTACTTTGCCTTTCAAAGAAGGCAAAAGGCAAAAATTATGTCAGTTGAGCCACATTGTGCGCACTCTGAAATTAAGCATATAGTCTATCTTTTATTTTAGAATGAGCTTTATATGCATTTTCTCGGTATAATTCCACAACATTTTTACATGTAGATATAATTTGACAAATTACTACTTAATTATCAATACAAAATGGATTTAATGTGATCAGTCATATTAAATGAAATACCCAAGCCTGTGAAGAACCAGAGAGATGTAAACATGGCTGTCAGTTTCCTTATTCCGTCACATGGCGTTCCACAGGCCTGGGTTTGGGCAATGCAGTTGTAGCATAGATAATAATGATTCCATTGTAGATATAGCCTCTCTGTTTTTATATTCCAGCTGAATGTAGTGTAGTTAAAACCTCTCTGTCTCTCTATTCCATCTGTATGTAGTATAGCTATAAACTCCCTTTCGTCCAACTGTATGTAGTTTAGTTATAACCTCCCTTTCTCTATTCCAGCAGTATGTCTCTCTGTTCCATCTGTATGTAGTATAGCTATAAACTCCCTTTCGTCCAACTGTATGTAGTTTAGTTATAACCTCCCTTTCTCTATTCCAGCAGTATGTGGTATTGTCATAACCTCTCTGTCTCTCTGATCCAGCTGTAGGTTGTTTAGTTATAACCTCTCGGTCTCTCTGTTCCAGCTGTATGTGGTTTAGTTATAACCTCTCGGTCTCTCTGTTCCAGCTGTATGTTGTTTAGTTATAACCTCTCGGTCTCTCTGTTCCAGCTGTATGTGGTTTAGTTATAACCTCTCTGTCTCTCTGTTCCAGCTGTATGTTGTTTAGTTATAACCTCTGTCTCTCTGTTCCAGCTGTATGTGGTTTAGTTATAACCTCCCTGTCTCTCTGTTCCAGCTGTGTGTTAGTCAGTTATAAACTCTCTGTCTCTCTGTTTCAGCTGTATGTTGTTTAGTTATAACCTCTCTGTCTCTCTGTTCCAGCTGTATGTGGAGTACATTGTGAAGAATCCTCTGTGTGTCCTTGGGGAACAACTGTCCTCTGATCTTTTCTCAACCCGACTGGACCTCTACATTCGAGCCCTGCCCTTCTTTAGCCCCCGAGCAGCCTAACACACACAGACACACACACAGACACACACACAGACACACACTTCATGAAGGGTGGATTGACACAATGCATTCATCTTTTATTTCCATGTTAGTGGGTGTTGATGTCAACTGTGGTCTTTTAGAGTTGATGTTGATTATAGTCTTTAATAGAACCAATTATAATACTGAAAGAATGTTTCTACACGTCTCTGGGTTTTATTTTGGGTTTCCGAAGCATCATCCTCAATACCATGGACAGCCAACAATGGGTCTGACATCAGTTTGTGGCTGTGACATCAGCAAGTGTGGTGGTGACATCAGTGGGTGTGGCAGTGATGTCATAGCAGTGCTGGCTTATATTGTCTGTTCCATCATAGAATCATATGAATAAAGTGCTGAATCCCATAAAACCTAATTCTATAGGGGATCATATAAGCTGCATCAAAAACAGTCTGGATTTGTCACATTCAGGTTGCAAAATATATTTAGGCTACTAATATGAAATGGCATTCCAATCCCTATCCACACAGATCTGTCATCTATAATAAATAGGAATTTAACTCATTAAAGGTCTGTAGCAACACAAGACACTTAACTAGAATTGTTCATTTCTAGGTTCCCTTCTAGATATGGCACTAGATTAAGTCTTTTTATTCCTGTTCAGATAAAAAAAAAAAATCTGTTTTAAATGATATATCGTTTTCAATATCCCATTTCCTTTCTGCTCGTTTGCATTGAGTCTTGGGAGTAGTTTATGTTGCCTTTTAGTATGCTCTATAATAAATTCACTAGTTGTCTAAGGTTCTGAAGTATGCAAGTATGCTCTATAATAAATTCACTAGTTGTCTAAGGTTCTGAAGTATGCAAGTATGCTCTATAATAAATTCACTAGTTGTCTAAGGTTCTGAAGTATGCAAGTATGCTCTATAATAAATTCACTAGTTGTCTAAGGTTCTGAAGTATGCAAGTGTGCATTATAATAAATTCACTAGTTGTCTAAGGTTCTGAAGTATGCAAGTATGCACTATAATAAATTCACTAGTTGTCTACGGTTCTGAAGTATGCAAGTATGCATTATAATAAATTCACTAGTTGTCTAAGGTTCTGAAGTATGCAAGTGTGCATTATAATAAATTCACTAGCTGTCTAAGGTTCTGAAGTATGCAAGTGTGCATTATAATAAATTCACTAGTTGTCTAAGGTTCTGAAGTATGCAAGTATGCACTATAATAAATTCACTAGCTGTCTACGGTTCTGAAGTATGCAAGGATGCACTGAAATACATTCACTAGTTGTCGAAGGTTCTGAAGTATGCACTATAATAAATTCACTAGTTGTCTAAGGTTCTGAAGTATGCAAGTATGCACTATAATAAATTCACCAGCTGTCAGTTCTGTCGGTATCAGTAGAACAACTGAAGGTGCTCGTGTTGGGAACATTTCAGGACTCAGATTGGGAAGTAACTGTAAGCATGTGTCTGTATCAGGACAACTGAAGGTGCTCATGTTGGGAACATTTCAGGACTCAGATTGGGAAGTAACTGTAAGCATGTCTGTTGTCATGCTCTCAGCGAGGGCCTCTATATAACTACACACACATTAATTTAACTTGTTTACTGACAGTGTTTTGTCTCCAGGTCAGTGATGATGTTATCATTGTTGACCTCTAACCTTGACTTTGGGTGTTCTGGGTGGAAGGGATCTTATATGATGAGGGATCTTATTATGGGATACCATTAATTCCCTGAATTAATGCGCTTACAGGAGACACCCATCTACACTCCCAGATGTTCAGCTGACCCATGTCCTTCATCTGGAAAGAGGCTCTGATTGGTTGGTATACAGACTGACTGAGGGAGCGGGGTGGCGACGGGGGAAGAGAGAAGGAATTGTATTTATTTTAATTCCCATTTCCTAATACCAAAACAACAGCTAGTCTGGTAAAAATAGATATGCGAAGAATAGAAAAGCTGTGTAATATAAAAGATTGGCCAAATTATGTACAGTACTTTCCTACAAAAGTGTTCCAGATAATTTGACAGATTTTTTGTTTTGTAATGTCATAGTTCAGTTTAAACTAATGTTCTGTTCTATTTTGCCTGTAAAGTGCTTTTCATTTTGTAAAGTGCTGTCATATACATGACATTTATTTTTTGAATATATTTGAATTATGTTCTAATGATAAAAAATCTGAAAATTAGAACCTTACATTGATATGATGCTGATGGTTTAGAACCTTACATTGATATGATGCTGATGGTTTAGAACCACACATTGACATGTTGCTGATGGTTGAGAACCTTACATTGATATGATGCTGATGGTTTAGAACCACACATTGACATGATGCTGATGGTGTAGAACCTTACATTGACATAATGCTAATGGTTTAGAACCACACATTGACATGTTGCTGATGGTTTAGAACCTTACATTGATATGATGCTGATGGTTTAGAATCTTACATTGATATGATGCTGATGGTTTAGAACCTTACATTGATATGATGCTGATGGTTTGGAACCACACATTGACATGATGCTGAAGGTTTAGAACCACACATTGACACGATGCTGATGTTTTAGAACCTTACATTGACATGATGCTGATGGTTCAGAACCTTACATTGATATGATGCTGATGGTTTAGAACCTTACATTGATATGATGCTGATGATTTAGAACCACAGATTGACATGATGCTGATGGTTTAGAACCACACATTGACACGATGCTGATGGTTTAGAACCACACATTGACATGATGCTGATGGTTTAGAACCTTACATTGATATGATACTGATGGTTTAGAACCTTATATTGACATGATGCTGATGGTTTAGAACCACACATTGAGACTCTGGAATGCCTGAAACTAAATCTTCCACATCATTTTCTATCCACTAATACAACAACTCTCTGAGGAGAGCCTCTGCACATTGACCTCTGTAGAACGACTGCCTCTACCACAGACATCTTTAGAACCACTACCTCTACCACAGACATCTGTTGAACCACTGCCTCTACCACAGACATCTGTAGAACCACTGCCTCTACCACAGACATCTGTAGAACCACTGCCTCTACCACAGACATCTGTAGAACCACTGCCTCTACCACTGAACTCTGTAGAACCACTGCCTCTACCACAGACATCTGTAGAACCACTGCCTCTACCACAGACATCTGTAGAACCACTGCCTCTACTACTGAACTCTGTAGAACCACTGCCTCTACCACTGGCATCTGTAGAACCACTGCCTCTACCCCTGACCATAGAGTAGGTCAAACCACTGCCTCTACCACACTGTGTGTGTTGAAATATGTTAATCTGGGTGCAGATGTCAGCTATGGCCACTAGCCAAGTCTCACTTAATCTAGTCACACACACACTCTCACTCTCACACTCACACTCACAAAAACACTTATGGGGGGCATTAAATGTTTTTGACTAAATCCAGTTTATCAGTCAAGCATGAGGTGGAGAAAGGAACACATCTAGACATTCATAACCTACAGAGTTAGTGTCATTAATGTCTTTACAGTTAAACTGACTGACCTGGATACAGCTACAGCAGAAACAGACAGGGATAGACAGACTGTAAGAAAGGAGTAAGTGTGTGAACTGAAGGATGTAGGGTTAGAATGTTATTTTCAAAATACTCCAAACTCCAGACATGTTATTTGAGCTTTTGAAAAGAGAACGTGACTCTGTTACTGTCTTTTCATCTGATACTGTCTTTTCACCCTTGGAGTTCCTGAAATGTATCTGTCAGTCCATCTGCTGGTTGGTCAAGACACCAGGATTTAACTGAGAACTTCTAGAACACTCTGTCAGAGAACCAGGAAATAACTAGATGAGTATTGATTACTCTGAAAGAGAACCAGGACTGAACTGAAATCAATCTTCTGAAGAAAACTGGGAAAAGCACCTGCGTGCCAGAAAACTTTGACCAATGTGACTACATGCATGTAACATCTGGAAAAAACATCTCTAAACTGGTAATGAGGATTTAACACTTAATTGACAACTGACAGTGCTACAATTGACTACTAATTACAATACTACTGTAAGTGAACATACTGTAACTGATCCTACTGTAACTGATCCTACTGTAACTGACCCTACTGTTACTGACCCTACTGTAACTGACCCTACTGTTACTGACCCTACTGTTACTGACCCTACTGTAACTGACCCTACTGTTACTGACCCTACTGTAACTGACCCTACTGTTACTGACCCTACTGTTACTGACACTGCTGACACTACTAC
>JACXGJ010012951.1:0-17078 GCA_016801105.1 Esox niger
AGCAGGGGACGATGGCTGCGGCTCCTGGGCAGCAGGGGACGATGGCTGCGGCTCCTGGGCAGCAGGGGACGATGGCTGCGGCTCCTGGGCAGCAGGGGACGATGGCTGCGGCTCCTGGGCAGCAGGGGACGATGGCTGCGGCTCCTGGGCAGCAGGGGACGATGGCTGCGGCTCCTGGGCAGCAGGGGACGATGGCTGCTGCTCCTGGGCAGCAGGGGACGATGGCTGCTGCTCCTGGGCAGCAGGGGACGATGGCTGCTGCTCCTGGGCAGCAGGGGACGATGGCTGCTGCTCCTGGGCAGCAGGGGGTGATGGCTGGTGCACCCCAATCACCCCCCATCGGAATGGTGCCACGCTCAACCTCCACTTTCTTTGTTTCCTCCTTTGGGGTTGCTGCTGTGCCAAGGCCGCCGGACAGGGGCAGGCCGCGGAACAGGGAAAAGGACGGCGGTAGGCCGGATGGCCAGCCTGCTGCCAGTCCAGTCTACATGACGTCGGCGGCGTCTCGGGCGCCACCGGCCTGGGCTTAAGGGTTGCTCCTCAGGCAACCAGTCCTCCCAGGGGAAGAGGTAGGGGTCATCCCATGGGAGACGGTAGGGGTCCTCCTCCTCTGAGTCAGAGTCCGGCCATCCGAGGAGGTCCCCTACCGTCAAGCTCTGCTGTCTCCAATGTTGTGGTTGGATCATTCTGTCAAGCTGGCGGGTGTGGGGAATCCAAATGAAAATCCAAAAAGGGAGATGGAGGCAGATGCAGGGGTTCAAGGGAAAACTTTAATAAAACTAAAAGGAAAACAAAACCGAGTGCCGTGCACTACAACAAAAAAGCTGTACAAACGGAAACAAGGTGAGAGGAGCAGGAGCAGGCATCTAAAATGGACAAAACATGACGCGACCAGACATGACATGACCAGACAATAATCTGACAAAAACAGGGAGAAACTGACTGAACTAAATACTCAAACAAACGAGCAGAACAGAAACAGGTGGGGGCAAAACACAGGTGAACTAAATACACTGATCAACAGAAACACAGGTGAACTAAATACACTGATCAACAGAAACAAGGACAAGACAGATCACTGACATACATAAAACACGGACCGGAACGGCCCCAGCTGGCCGGGACCGTGACATTGGATTCGTCTCTATGAGCTTGCCACATCTTACCACTGGGATTTGCCCATTCCTCATTGCAAAACTATTCAAGCGCCTTCAATTGGATGGTTTGCGCTTGTGAACAGCAATCTTTAAGTCTGACCACAGATTTTCTATTGGATTGAGGTCTGGGATTTGAGTAGGCAATTCCAACACATTTACATGTTTCCCCTTTAACCACTGTGATATCCCATGCGCATGTAAAATAAAAAACCTTTATAGAACTTTGGACTCAATACCGATTATTTTTCTTTAACACCACTCAAGTGTTGCTTTAGCAGTGTGTTTGGGGTCATTGTCCGGCTGGAAGGTGAACCTCCATCCTAGCCTCAAATCACGCACAGAGTGGTATAGGTTTTGCTCAAGAATATCCCTGTTTTTAGCACCATCCATCATTCCCTCAATTCTGACCAGTTTCCCAGTCCTGGCTGATGAAAACATCCCTGCAGCATGATGCTGCCACCACCATGTTTCACAGTGGGGATGGTGTTCTTTGGGTGATGTGATGTGTTGGGTTTGCGCCAGACATAGCGTTTTCTTTGATGGCCGAAAAGTTCTATTTAATCTCATCAGACCAGAGCACCTTCCTCCATACATTTTAGGAGTCTCACACATGCCTTTTCACAAACTCAAAACGTGACATTTAGTTTTTTGCTGAAAGTAATGGCATTCTTCTGGCCACCCTGCCATAATTCCCAACTCTATGGAGCGTGCGGCTTATTGTCGTCCTATGTACAGATACTCCAGTCTCTGCTGTGGAACTCTGCAGTTCCTCCAGGTTTACCTTAGGTCTCTGTGCCGCCTCTCTGATTAATGCCCTCCTTGCCCGGTCCGTGAGTTTCGGTGGACGGACGTCTCTTGCTGTTGTGCCATGTTCTTTCCATTTGGTTATGATAGATTTGATGGTGCTCCTGGGGATCATCAAAGAGTTTGATATTTTTTATAACCTAACCCTGACTTGTATTTCTCCACAACATTGTTTCTTACTTGTTTGGAGAGTTCCTTGGTCTTCATGGCAGTGTTTGATTAGAGGTGCCTCTTGCTTATGTGTTGCAGCCTCTGTGGCCTTTCAAAAAAGTTGTGTATATGTACTGACAATATGACACTTAGATTACCCACAGGTGCACATGATTTTACTCATTATGTTACTTCTGAAGTTAATTGGTTGCACCAGAGCTTTTTACAGGCTTCATAACATAGGGGGTGATAACATATGCACATGCCAATTTTCACTTTTTATGTATATATTCTCATTTCACATCTCCAACTTAGACTATTGTGTTCTGATCCATAACATACAATTCAGATTAAAAAAACATTGAACTAAAGGCTGTTATGTAACAAAATAGGTAAAAAGCCAAAGGGGTGAATACTTTTGCAAGGCACTGTACATATTCAACCAATGCAGTTAAGCAATAAATGTAAAAATATTTTTTCATACCCCTTCTACGCTTCCAAGTACGCTAAGAACGTTATTGTCAAGTGTCCTTGCGAGTATGGTCTTGCAAGATCGTGAGGACAGAGAACGCGCCTATCTTGATTGAGATGCATGTGTACTTGGCTATTGCACAATACCCCTCCACTCTATGAGGGCTGTAACCTCGGTAGTCCCTGAATAAAATATATATTAATGTGAAGCTGAACGGCAGAAGGTTCTATGGAGACTTTAGCCATAATCATATTATATCACATTTGTATATTAAATGTTTTAAGTGAAAATGACCTTCACTAAAAAGGCTAACGTTATCTAGCCTCTCCTCTGCACTGAATAACGTTGGCTAGCGGATCGAAAAGTTTATAAATTAACCGTTCCTTAAATAAAATAAGCAAATATTCAGCGACTACGATGCCCTTTTCTGGTCAACATTTTTTCAGACGCTGATTTACTGGTACTGCTTACCTGAAAAAATATATCTGATGCGTTCTCGCTGAACAAGTCAACAATCCATGCATTTTAGACGTTCTCGGCAACTTGCGTTCTTTGGATTGTAACATTGATGATGACGTCAAACGAGTTCACAAGAACCCAAGTACGGACAAAAACGCGGATTGATTAACGGACGTAATTTTCTCCAACGGACTTAAGTCCACTCAAACGACGGACTTGAGTCAAGTCGCTATAAAATCAGAGCGCAAGGCAGATGATTGCCAACAGAGAAACAGGCCAATGCAGCCATGTGCACAAAGTACTAAGATTTCTTTAAACAAGCTAAGACAAAAGCAGATTGGAAATCAACTCAAACGAGTTAGAAAAACCAACTGACCAGTGATTCATTTGCAATTACTTCTGATATTATTTGCCCTCCATGTAAAAAGCTGTTTGTCATGTAAAATGAAGACAAAGAGGATCTGCGTAGGGTTTTCATATTATTATATCCATTGAGAAACCAAACATTTGCACACCTGTAGATTGACCGGTGCGTTGGAGAAGACCAATGGTCGATTCAAGTAAACAAAAGAACTCTTGCACCCAGTCTGCGTAACTTGCAATAAGAATGTAATAACGTTTCGGTACCAGCTTTTGTTCAGCTGACATTGTTTCTTGAACTTTGCAATATAACATCAAACATCTTTTGAATCTGAATCCTCAACCAGCCTTTGTTATTTCATTTTTCCTTTGTTGCCATGGTTATCAGCCACACCCTTGTAAACAATAAAAATATTATTTTGGAACCACTTTTGTTGCACTTTCGAAATAAATTCAAAACCATATAATGTACTAAATATTTATCAGTGTGTGGAATGGATACAATTATTTGATTTAAACTATCGACAAGTATACATTTTTAAATAACTGGGTTATTTCATTCAAACTATTTCTATACTACATTTTGTCCAAAAGTAAAACACTTTAAGTATACTGCTTTTTAACTTTAGGTTGCCTGCTGAGTGTAACCTGTTGTAATTAGAATGAGGACAAAAGACAGGTGTTAAGAACTAATTTGCCTGTGCAAAGTTTGAGGAGTTTCCAGAAATATCACAAGCTGACTTCTTATGACTGGTTAAAATTGTTTAATATCGCGACTTCTCTGTACTGGCCTTTTACCTGTCACCATTACAAATATCTTTATACTTGTATGGACACACTCCAAAACAGGCCTTTTCATGCAGTGTAAAGACCCTCTAGGGGACGGAGCTCCACAACAGGTCCTTCCACAACGGATTAGTTGTTTGGTGTGAACACTTTCAGTATGCTACCAAGTTTTTTATTTCTTCATAATTCTCCTGAGAAACAATCCATTTGTTTTACACTTCAGTATTTTTACAAGATCTTATTAAAGGTGAACAAGTCTGACATTATTGGTCCTGATTTCAGCCATACATAATTAAAGCTGCATTTTCAATAAGTTTGTACCAAATTTTACTTGTAACTTGCCTAGCCAAAAACATTGTAACCTTTCCATCTGGCTACAAGAAAAAATGCATAAAAAACCTGAAGTATCTACAAATGTACCAGAGCTCGTGTGCTTTTTCTTGTGTCCTTTATTTGCTTGTACAAAATGAAGAGGGTAAATCACAGATTTAAACAATCCATTGCAGCCTGGGTAACCTTTGTGTTTGTGCGTTTGATCCCCAGATGATTGCCAGAGGGAAGAATGCCTCAGACCTTTTCCCAGCAGTGGTGAAAAATGTGGCTTGCAAGAATATTGAGGTAAGTCTTGGAGTCAACCGATCATCCAACATACAGCATGAAGCTAAGGTCATGTATACAACATCATGTATTCAACATCCATCATTTTCATTGATTCTTCTCAGAAGTGTTGGATTCCACAGGCTATTAGACTTTGGACCTTTGAGCTGTGCGTAGGCCTTTTTGTTTAAATATTAACACCCATTTCGGAGAAATTCAATGTGAGCTTCAATTAAGAAATTGTATCAGACATTAAAGCAGATAAGAGAGCAAGTAATTAAAGACTTTGCAATTCTGAGGTTTTCTGCCTTTCAGAAACTTGTGCTGTTCCATATATTAAAAAAGATATGGATGCCAGGCAAATGGTAAGGTGATGCTTGTAGACGACCAATAAATGCACAAATGTCAATCAGTGTCAGTGCACTGAAGGACTAATCATTTTCAGGTATTTGCAGAGCTGGTATTTTCAAATGTGTTAGGCCGCCAAGCCCACCTCTTCTCTGTCTTTCCTCTGTCTCTCTCTCTCAATCTCAGGTGAAGAAGCTAGTATATGTGTACCTGGTGCGCTATGCGGAGGAGCAGCAGGACCTGGCTCTTCTCTCAATCTCCACCTTTCAGAGAGGCCTGAAGGTCAGTCACCTAGCCCATTATCAGTGGCCCCCTAATATCTGACCTCAAGACAGTTTGGGGTTGAATATTAAAAAAGAATACATGGCAAATTATATATATGGGCTTCTGTACGCCTATGTAGATATTCCATACAAATCTCCAGTTTCCAGCTACAGTCATTTTCAACATGAACAATATCCACACTGTATTTCTGATTTTAAAAAATCTATTTTAATGGACAAAACATTTTCTTTTCTATTGAAGACAAGGATATTTCTATGTGACCCCAAACATTTGAATGGTTGTGTATATTCACCCAATTAAATTGAACATCAGATTTATTGAGATATATTTCCATTTATTATTAAGATTTTTCTGTCCAATTACCCGCAACACAATGTCTGAAACCCTGTGGTGCTGTTCTGACACGATAGTTGAGTTACCGAAGCCGTAAGATCTGAGGCTTTCTATTTCACAGCAGCATTGATTGTTTTTTAAGGCTTCACACACGACCGCGCCCACCGACAACAAACACAGACACTAACCGCATTCTGTCTCATTTAACTGCCCAGCGTTCACCTCTGTTTATTGTAATGATACCTTCTGTCTCTCTGCCAGCATCATGTGTTTCCTCAGTTTCTTCCCCTTACCCTTCATTATCTCACACCCCAATTTGGTGCCGTTTGGCAGGTCACTGGGAGGGGCCTCAGTTTGGAGTCCAACATGTCTGCCTTTAATGTTTCCCATTTCCTTTAATTCCTCCGCTCGGTCTAACAGCCATTGGAGAGTTCATCTTAAGGTCAGAGCACTTTGTTATTTGGCAGTTTATCTTCTTCTACATGCAAGGCACAACTTCACCAGAGCTGTTTCTTTCCATCTTGAAATCCATGTAACAAGCGTGTCAGTGGGTTTCTCTGCAATATTTGGTAATGCCGATTGTAAGACTTGAATACCCACTGGGCTTACCGATCCTATTTCCAGTGAAGAATAGCAATAACTACCATAAAGCGTGGAGTTAAGAAATGACTTGTCATTCAATTAAGAAAATCTCTCAATCCCTTTCTCTCGCTTTTCAACTCTTCTCTCACTTTTTTGCCAGAACGTGTACGCGGAGCCCTCCTAGAAGAGCGAATGTCTCGTGCAGACTGACTGACTGCTTTCAACTCCTGTAACAGTCTAAACAAATTATGCCCGAGGTTGCAACGTGGTCTCAGGACAGATATGAACTTCACTGGCTATTACCTTATATAGCTACGTGTAAGAAGCCTAAAATGAAACAGTTCAGGTGGATATTAGGATCTGTTCAGGATAGACAAACACTTCGCTGCCTACATGATCCTCTTGTCTTTTCACTTGACAAAAAAGTCAGTTATCGTCACCTATATTGATAGGTACTGTATCAATGACATTCACTCTTAAAACAGCCAGTGGCAAAAGAGTATTTGTTCGGGATAGACAAAAACTCAGCTGGTTACAACCTTCAGTAGCTATGCAAATCCTATAATGAAACTCTTTACTATGGTGATGGCTAAACGAAGCTTAATTAGCGTGGTTTTAGCAGGATATAATATTGACAGCACTCAGATTTTCATTATCAGATTTAAAGCCATTTGTGAAATTTATAAGGCCACATAGTTAACAATCTGGTATGTAAAAAAGAAGAGACAAGAACAACATTGGAACGGACATTAAACATAAAATGGCAGACTAGATTAACAGACTAGATTGTTGCCTTATATAGTTCAATGATGGCTTTTATTTTGAAAAAGACAATCTAAGGTGGCGCTGATAGCATAATATCCTGCTGCTAGAATAACGGTAATGAACCCTCGAATGGCCATCACTAGTTCACTGTTATATTGCAACTATTTATTTTCGAATGATGTCTTAGGATTTCTTCAGGATAGTCAAACATTTCGTTGGCTACCTGATTTTCTCATCTTTTCACTTGACAAAAAGACCATTATCGTCACCTGTATTGATACGGTAGTTATTGTATCAATGTCATTCACGAATGGCAAATAAGCAGTTAAAACGGCCAGTGGCAAAAGCCATACTGTTAATAGATGCTATTTGTGGTTGAGATAAACGTTACTAAGTTTAACACAATGCTTAATGGCATCTAGTGACATATTAGTGGCTAATAAGCTTTTAAAATGGCCAGTGGCAGAAGTCATATAGTTTGTAGATACTAAAATTAATAAGGAACGTTACTCAGTTCAACACAATGTTTAATGGTGTCTAACAAAATATTCAAACTCTATACTGACGCCCAGCAAATGTTCAGCGCTGTGGCGTAGTGGTTAACGATACAGAATATCACATGGTCTCCCAGGTTCTCTCGAGAGGGGAGTCACAATCCACCCGATCTTTTGTGGGCCGGCTGAACTAGGCTTGCCTGGTTTATTGTTTCCCTCTCTTTTCTTCCTCTCAATCCATCTATTCTGTCTCTCTCCACTGTCCATCTGTCTCTATCTCTTTTCTCTTCCTCCTATCTTTTCTCAAAATGTTACTCCCTCCTTTCTTTCCTCTCTCCCTCTTTTCCCTCCCTATCTTCCCTTCCCCTCTCTCTCTCTCTCTCTCTCTCTCTCTCTCCCTGCAGGACCCTAACCAGTTGATCAGAGCCAGTGCTCTTCGTGTTCTCTCCAGCATCCGGGTCACCATCATTGTTCCCATCATGATGCTGGCCATCAAAGAGGCTGCCTCAGACATGTCCCCCTATGTGAGGAAGACCGCCGCTCACGCCATCCCCAAACTCTACAGGTATACCATTTTAACTTACCGCCGGTTGACTTTGTCACAAAGACATTGAAAAGAGTGATGTAATCTCTGTGTAATGTCTCGGAATATTTATGTTGCTTTTATTATTTATTGTTTTAATTTGATCTTTTTCTTTTCCACATGCCTTGGCAATATGAGCAAAATGCCAGAAAAGCCCTGTAATTTGAATTGAATTGACAGAAAAACAATGAAAATCTATGTCTTCCTGACACATGTATCCTATTATTGCTCAGCCTGGACCCAGATCAGAAGGACTGTCTGATTGAAGTGATTGAGAAACTGCTGGCTGACAAAACCACGGTAGGCAATCTCTCCCCAACTAGCCATTAACCAAGACTTTATTTCCATTACAATAGAAGAATCTGTGACTGAAAGCGCTAAGGTAGACTTAAGGCTTTCAGGCCTACAGGTGGAATCATTGGCTTGGCTGAAATGGCACCATATCCCCTGATGTTCACAGTAAAACTGACACTCTTCCGCCAATTCATTCAGAACTCACAGTATCCATTGGACGCACAGTATCCACAGTATCCCTTGGAGTATTTCCCATTTTACTGACTGTTTATGCAGCTGGTGGCGGGCAGCGTGGTCATGGCATTTGAGGAGGTGTGTCCCGAGCGGATAGACCTGATTCATAAGAACTACCGAAAACTCTGTAACCTGCTGATCGACGTGGAGGAGTGGGGCCAGGTGGTCATCATCAACATGCTCACACGTTACGCCCGCACGCAGTTCCTCAACCCCAACATGAACGTGAGTACAGTCGGTCGGCACACCGCCAGCTTCTGCGGTTGTGGGTGCATGTACAAGTATGACAAACCGTTCCTTCATCTGCCATAGGAATCCCTTCTGGAAGAGGGTGGCGGAGAGAAAGCCTTCTACGGCTCTGAAGGTGATGACGACGACGACGATGAGGAAGACAAAGATGAGAAGGAGAAGAAGAAGGCTGAGGCGCCTTCCGTTGTCAAGAGGAAGCCTTACATCATGGACCCCGACCACCGGCTGCTGCTGAGGAATACCAAGCCCCTACTGCAGAGTCGAAACGCTGCAGTGAGAAATCCGCTATTAATCTGCTACTTTGGAAATGAAATATACCACTACTACTGCTACTAATATTGCTGCTGCTCTGCAACTAAGACTGACATAACTTCCCGTTTAGAAACCGCAGCTTATACATTAAAAATTTCATTTTCAATGACAGCGGTAAATACAGAACATGGGTGCGACTAATGCAAATATTTGTCTCACTGGTTCTTCCCTCTAGGTGGTAATGGCTGTGGCCCAGCTATATTTCCATCTTGCACCCAAAGCAGAGGTGGGCGTTATCGCTAAGGCCCTGGTACGCCTCATGAGGAGCCACAGGTGAGTGTCATCTTGACTCCCCATGTCATTCATACCATCTACACTCTGAAACAAGAGTGTAGATGTCTGATTTCAGTTGTCTGATTTCAGACGATGCAATCATCCGGTTCTACATTTAATATTTTTGTAATTTAGCAGACATTAATACAGAACATCTAACAGAAACGATTTGGGTGCTTTGCTTAGTAGCCCAGCAACAGATATAAAAAAAATACAAAGGATGTTGGGGGTTAAGGGAGTTCAACCAGAAATCTTATAATTAATGGCTCAACGTTCTTGTCTTCTAGGCTATCCATTCTAAATGTGTTATAGAAATTGATTTTATTTTTTACTGTACGCTGTCTTTAACTTTGTTTTCATTCATTTACAGCAGATATTTTAATTTTGCTAAAATATATTTAGAATTTATATTGAAATATTTTTAATGCATGATGTTACAAATTAAGTTATTCTCAAATCCAAGAGTCAACATAAATGAAGAGAAAGCCATGACCAAAATCAATTACAGATAATCCTAGGCCTTGACACAATTAGCCTGACTAGATCTCATCCTGTCTGTCCATCCCCCACTGTTTATATTATTATATGTTGTTGTAGGGCCTGGCACACGGCTGTCTGGCTATCCACTTTGAACATGGAAAGGTCGCTGTGTAACCTCAGAAACCCACCACAATCTAATTTTGAGCCTTGACTGAGGTGTGTCTGGAAGCTCCATTAGGCGAGGCATCGTCAGCAGGGATTTCTTTGTCTCAGCACGCTCTAGTGACTCCCTCAGGCAGGTCAGGCACCTGCAGGTTAACTTAGCGGCAAACTAACTCAGTGATTGTGTGGTGAAAAGCAAAATGGTTTTGCAGAAGTGTCTATGAGAAAGACATTCTGTGATCTTCAACTCTCCTGAGTCCGTTGGGAGTTGCTGTGACAATGCTGGTTTGTAGCTACAATTGCGTGATAATCATTGAAGAGAAAAAACTAAAATAGAAAGCTCCTGAAAACAAGCTGCCTTAGAGTGACTAGTGGACAGTCACTGTGTGAGGTATGCAGCCAGGAGGTAGGTGGGTGGTGACAGGACTTTTGTGGCAGTGGATTGTTTGGTATCAGAATATTCTGGAATGGTGATGATGATTATGAAGTTAATGTAAGATGATCTGTCATCTTTGTGGGGGAAATGTATAATAATAGAAAGCAATGTTCTTTTGCTTCTCCCTTGCCTGCCCCCCTCTCTCTTTTTTCATCTCTTTCTATCTTTTTCTCTCTCTTTTGAACTGTAGTGAAGTCCAGTATGTTGTCCTTCAGAATGTGGCTACAATGTCGATTAAAAGAAGGGTGAGTCATGACTACTTTTCACCAGTCAGTAAAGGCTACAAGAAGGACAAAGGGGTGGGCCAAATTGATTGATTTGCACTAGTACATCTATGTTTTATTTAGATTTGTTTACATTTCACTTGAAAATAATTGATTATTTATCTATGTTGTGTATTTATGATTAGATTTTTATTTATCCATTATTGTCCCAGGTAATCCAATTGAGAAATTATTCTCATTTACAATCTCAACCTGGCCAGAGGCACAACAATTCACTAGTTGTGCACATGCGAAACTAGGGAGTCAAATTAGTATAAACTACTGTATTATAAACCCACTCTCCTCCTTGATAAGCACACAACTGCACCAACGTTCCTTAACGCTGCATTTTTTTTGTAGGTCTGCAGAGTGCAAAGTTAGGTTACATAATTACGGGAAATCCGACAATAATATGTATCCTATTATTTCCTTCCATATATCGGCGTTGTAAATGAATGAGGGTTTGATTGGTTGACAAAATGCGCGCTGTTTATTGGTCAACATGTGCGGCGTGCGCTCAAAAGTTCAACAAATTGAACCTAGGGATCCACCATCTGCGAGAAAGTGCCGCGCCGCCCGCAAAACTGCTTGCGCTTTTCCGCCTATCGCCCAACTCCAGTTGAACGTATTGGCCGCATGGTACCAGTTACACGGCTCGCCTCGTTTGATTTTCCACTGCAGATAGTACCCTGTACCCGCCCATAAGAAAACTGCCATGACTCCATGTCCACACTGGAACAACAACGGAGATGTCGTACACCCTATACCGGCGAAAAGCCAGCATTTGCCAGCTAACGTATACCCTGCAGTAAACAGAAATATCTATTGAATGAACACATTTTCTTTTAAATTGCCAAGCTTTGATCAAAGTGGCAAATCAAAAGTCAACTAAACCTGGATTCCATGGTCACAGACCCTGATTGAAAAAACAATGAAGTAGGATAGATTTATCGCCCTGAAGAATAGACCTAACTGCAATGTTCTGTTAGATTTTAGCGAATACACCTAACAACTCAACACCAACACATTTAAAACAACCTAGATAACCCCTCCATCTCGATTAAAAGGTATAAATAATTGCCTTATTCATTGCCGGCTATAATACCACGCCGACTGACCCAAAGGTAGCCTAAAATGTACAAAAGGCAGGGGCAAACTCTGAGGCTGAAAATTTCAATTAATCTAATGGCAATTTGAGGCTGGGTGCAAAAGGGAGTAATCTCCATAGATCTCTATGGCCAAATACCCAACTTTACAGCAGAAATAAACATGTTTACAGCCTGGTTAAAAAAATGGCTTTGGTGTATATTGTTTATTTCCCCCTTTTGTGACAACTGTGGAGGGATTATAACTCATCCGTCGAGCTGGTACCATGCAGTGGAAAAGCTCCCTAAGCCAGTCGAGTCGAGCAGATACCATGCAGCGGGAAAGTGCCATAAGAGCAGAACAGCTTGTTCTGCTTTGCTGCATGGTTTTGAGCCACTATTGTCCAATCAGAAGTCTTCTGTGTTTTCACGTCACCTTTTGGTATCGCCTCAGCTCGCTTGGAATCTTGACGAGGCAGATAAAAAACAGACCTGGTACCAGGTACTATCCCAACCTTTGGCCAGTGGAAAAGCAATAAAGCCAAGCCGAGTCGAGCTTGTACAATGCAGTGGAAAAGCTTCCAAACCAGGTAGAGAAGAGGCGAGTGGAGTCGAGCCGGTACCATGCAGTGGAAAAGCGCCATATGAGACTTTCACCGCCACCGCGGCCTGTGTGCAGGCACCTTCGAGGTATGCTTCGTCGCGGACCGCCCCCTTTGTGCTTGAATTAAACAAGCAAATCCGTATTACAACAGCATGGCTCCTAAGTAAAAACATCAAAGGAGACCCCGAACTGCTGAGCAGCTGAAATCCTATATCAAGGAAGAATGGGAAAACATTTCACATTCAAAACTACAGCAATTGGTCTCATTATTGTTAAAAAAGAGGTGATGCCACACAGTGGTAAACATGCCCCTGTTCCAGCTTTTCTGAAACGTGTTGCTGGCATCAAACTCAAAATGGTATGTTTTTTTCTGAAAACAATATCAGTTCTCAGTTTCAATGTTTGATATGTTGTCTTTTTACTATTTTCAATTAAATATAGAGATTAATGATTTACACATCATTGCATTCTGTTTTTATTTGCATTTTACGCAGCGTCTCAACTTCTTTGGAAACAAGGTCGTAGGTGGTGTTTAACTTACTGCGGCAACCCTGTTAATTACATTTCCGAACTCCAAGACTGGTAGCATGGTCATTTTTTGAAGAGTGTGTTTGGCAGCATGAGTGAAGGGAGGCTGTATTGTGAAACAGGACCCCATTACAACATTACATTTTTGTGGCTAATGTGGTTCTGGGAAGAGATTGAGCAATCAAACCAGATACTGAGACACTTGTAGGATAATAAAATAATAAAAAATAAAATAATAATTAAAATGAATAATTAAAATAAAAAATAATGAGTAATAAAGTAACTATAAAAGAACAAAATTAGAAGAGAACAATGCTATACAAGGAACATAATCCAAATTCGATGACCAACAACATACAGGGAAAGTGGAACTTCAGTAGGGACAGTGACTATGAACACATGAAGGCAGTAACAACAAACAGGTGTCCGTGCTCCAAATGAAGGATAGAAGGTTTTGGGTCTCACTGGTCCGCCATGCCAGGATGTGACAGAAGAGCATTCACTTTCTTTTACTAGAGTGTTGGGTTTTTTGTTATTGAAGGTATGTTGAAGGCTAATGAGCGCAGGGTTCATTGAGGGGCCAGATGTTTACATATTTGTGTAGTCTGAGTTAAAGTAAATAAGAAAGTTAGCGGCAGCAGGTGCAACATTATTAATGTACTGAGAGAAAAGGGTCAGCTCAAGAATTGAAGCCTGAGGAACATCCAATGAAACTGCCAATACTCTAGACAGCAGGCCCTCAGATTGGACGCATTGCACAGATTCAGAAAAGTATTTTTCAAACCAGGCAACGCAGTTCTCTGTGAACCTGAGGGTGCTGAGTCTGTTGATTAGAATTATGTGAATTAACAGAATCAAAGGTGTTGGCCAGGTCAATAAAACTGCTGCACAGTGCTACTCACTGTCCATGGGAGTTATGATGTCATTTAAGATCTTAAGTCTTGCTGTAGTACATAAATTATAACAGATTGTCATTTTTCCGTTTCTTTCAGGGAATGTTTGAGCCCTACCTAAAGAGTTTCTACATCCGCTCCACAGATCCAACACAGATTAAAGTTCTCAAGGTGAACACATCAAATGTATTCCTTTTATCATGCCATACAATACCGTGTAACACAATACAACATTGTTGTCCATTTGTCACTCCCTGACAACACACAACCACATCAGCATAGTTCTCGAACAGCAGAATGAACCAGAATGCTGCGACAAGATTTACTTAACGTAAGGAGAGTATACATCAAAGGAATGGTCTATGCTGTGAGGCAAGATAAACAGTGTTGCTATACACTGAATATATGCAAGACACTTACAATAACAGCCGATTATCAAATCTAGTTCAAATGAAGCTGCAATGTTAACACATGTTTTTGGACTGTCTTTTGATTCTTTCGACAGCTGGAAGTTCTGACAAATTTGGCCAATGAGACGAACATATCCACCATCCTCAGAGAGTTTCAGGTAAACTTAAATGAATTACACTTCCGGCACCGATGCTGGATTAGCTCAACATACATCTCTTCTGTCTTCAGGTGTATTTGGTTTATGTAGTATTTGTCGCTAGGGCTGCATTTTAGTAGATTTATTTAGTAATTTACTAGTCTTTTTTTCTAGAATAGTTTACAGTTCGTAATCCCCCCAATGGAATCAAACCCACAACCTAGGGTGTCTACCAGCTGAGCTACACTGGGTCATGCTCATGTTTTTCTCTCTGGCAGACGTACATTAAAAGCATGGATAAGGACTTTGTGGCGGCCACCATCCAGGCCATCGGTCGATGTGCCACTAACATCGGGGAGGTGAGGGACACCTGTCTGAACGGCCTGGTCCAGCTGCTCTCCAACAGGGACGGTTAGTAGACCAGAACCTCTAGAATTAACGTAATTTCATACAATTTGAGAAATTTGTGTCCGGGTTAGTCTACCGGTACAAAAAAGGCTTTATAATGTACTGTAAATCAGAAATAAGTGCGTTTTTTGATATCCTCCAAAATAATGTTTCTTTGAAATTCTCAGGAAAACTGTTTCTTTGAAATCTTTCTGTATTTTTATTTTATTTCTTTGAGATCCTTCTAAAATGCTTGCCATTAATTCCTAGCGTCAGAAAAGCTAATGTGCACGGTAGCGTGTCCTCTCATAGAGATAAGTAGCCAAAGACATATGAAAGCTATGTAATAACAACATGTGTTGTTTGCAGAGTTGGTGGTCGCAGAGTCTGTTGTTGTTATTAAGAAGCTACTGCAGATGCAGCCTGAGCAACACAGCGACATCATCAAGCATATGGCCAAACTCACAGACAACATCCAGGTAAGCAGGGCTCCAATCTGAACTTTGACACTTTCCTCCCCCTTGAAGGTTCCAGAAAAGAAACGATAAAAGATTAGAAATAGAAAAAAAAATGTATATATGAAGACAAGGTAAAACATTTCTATTCATGTAGCACATTTTTTAAAAGGCATGCTAATCTTTTGAATAAATATTTTAGTCATGAAACATTTGATACCACCTTTAATGTTGTAGAAGTGTGCAGTACTTGTCAAAAGTTTAGAAAGACCTGCTCCTTCAAGGGTATTTCTTTAGTTTTACTATTATAATAGTGAAGGCATTAAAACAATGAAATATTACACATGGATATTTATCAAACCAAAATGTTTTAAACAGAACAAAATACATTTCATATTGTAGATTCTTCAAAGTAGCCACCCCTTGCCTTGATGAGAGCTTTGCACACCCTAGGTGTGGTGGCTACTTTGAAGAATTTAAACAGATATGTATTTTGAGATGTTGTAACATATGACCAAGATCTAGAGCTGGCACTTTCAGTTTCTCCAGTTATACTTGTCACCCTGTGCCCATGTTCTGCCCTCTGTGCCATCCCAGGTGCCCATGGCACGAGCCAGTATCCTGTGGCTGATTGGCGAATACTGTGAGCATGTGCCCAAGATCGCTCCGGATGTCTTGAGGAAGATGGCCAAGACCTTCACCAATGAGGAAGACATTGTCAAGCTGCAGATCATCAACCTGGCAGCTAAGCTCTACCTGACCAACTCAAAACAGGTGACACGGTTACGATAATTTTAAGACTAGTCATACCTCTTTTACCACCCGGTTATATCCTATAACCATCTCCTGTCCTGCCTGATTAAATCCAAATAGGCGTCTGTATAAATCTTTTTTGCATATAAGAGTATGATCTCCACCCCATTAACCAGTACTGTCAGGGCGTACCGTGGACGGGACGGTTAAGATTCATATTCGCGGAATGTGACAAAAACTGCAACGAGTCGTAAAATATACTTTTTTTTGGTATAGGCATGTCTTATATTTTCAGAAAGCTTAGTATCTCAATAAACAAACTAGAATGACCAATTTACAATAGCTATTACTACAACAAAACACTGTGCAATCATTTCACGATAGTCAACAACAACAAAACACTTTTCCGTAGGCACCGGGGTTCATACATTCGTGTATCACGGAAAATATTCTTACTTACATTACTGAATCTCCACAGATTTCCAATTCCTTTATTCCCAGAGGGGACAGGAAGCTTCTTTTTGCTTGGTGAAATCCGTTTAATTTCTCAAAAAGGATCCATGCGTCGCAGAATGAAATATGACTCGAACAACTTACAACAAAACTATTCATGATATTTAAACCATAAAACAAGTTTTTCCCCGTCAAATTAGGTATATCTGTAATAATAAGACACACAATAAGCTAACAAGCCTCATGCCGAGATTCTACACAGCGAATTGGCTCCACAATACCTCACAGAAACCAACGTTGTGCGCCTCACTTTTACGCACCAATAAGATGGACCAACACAAACTTGAATGACACTACCTTCCTCCAATGATGACCAATTAATTTGAAACCTGGCTAGCTCGAAAGCCAATGAGCAGGCCTTTCTTCTGATGTGTGAATTTCCACTGTGGGATGAAAGGGCTGGAATCTAGAGCTCTGCGCAACCACCCACCCTGG
>JACXGJ010012952.1:0-17091 GCA_016801105.1 Esox niger
GAACTGAAGGGTACATACTACCTGGACCAGCTCCAGAACAGAAGGGTACATACTACCTGCCACATCTCTAGAACTGAAGGGTACATTCTACCTGGCCCAGCTCTGGAACTGAAGGGTACATACTACCTGGCCCATCTCTGGAACTGAAGGGTACATTCTACCTGGCCCAGCTCTGGAACTGAAGGGTACATACTACCTGGCCCAGCTCTGGAACTGACGGGTACATACCACCTGGCCCAGTTCTGGAACTGAAACAGGAGTCATGTAGGACCTGGATGCAGGTTTTAATTTAAATTTCAAACAAATTACTTAAAAAAGTTAGTTACCTTTGGTCAGTCACCCCAAAAAAAATTCTAACATTGCAGTGTGCCCCTGCCAACTCACCTTCTATTCACCAGTAGCTGAAACTCACTTACTTGAGAAATCATCCAAGCGGGCGAAATGTCTCGCTTGGGAGTCATACTTTTTCATCAGCACATAAATATTTCATGTAAAATAGCAAAGGGGTTTGGTAGGGCCACAGAGTTTTTTAGGGACAAAGGGTTTGGTAGGGTCACGGGATATGGTAGGGCTATGGGGTTTGGTAGGGTCACAGGATATGGTAGGGTCAGAGGGTTTGGTAGGGCCATGGGGTTTGGTAGGGCCATGGGGTTTGGTAGGGTCACAGGATATGGTAGGGTCAGAGGGTTTGGTAGGGCAAGGGGGTTTGGTAGGGCCACAGGGTTTGTTGGGTCACTTGGTTTGATAGGGCCATGGTGCTCGATAAGGTCACAGGGTTTGGTAGGGTCACGAGGTGTGTAGGGTCACAGGGTTTGGTAAGGCCATGGGATTTAGTAGGGCCATGGGGTTTGGTAGGGTCACTGGGTTTGGTAGGACCATGGGGTTTGGTGGGGTCTCAGGGATTTGTAGGGCGATTGGGTTTGGTAGGGCCATGGGGTTTGGTAGGGTCACTGAGTTTGGTATGGACACAGGGTTTGGTAGGATCACAGCTTTTTTTTTCATCTGCCATAGGTCAGTCTTCTTGGTGATTGCTGTGACGTCACACACCCATCTGGGACTGTGGGAGATGATGGTTCACAGGAATTTGAATGACTCACATACGAGCCCTCAATCTCCAGGGGGAGAAAGGAAGGGGAGGGATATTTCCTGAAGTCAGTCACCAGCCCCATGGTTTTGTTTGTGTTTGACGGATTATCCACCAAAAAGCACAGTCTACAATATACTGTTTAAGAGTGTGAATATATGACAACAATATAGCAACAAGTCAGGGATGAATACTACTGATGACCTGCAAAGACAAGAAAGCACCCCACAACTGGACAAGAACCTGAGGAAACCGTCTGTGAAAATTTGATGTTTTTGCTTCGGGAGAAGTGTACTTTATAGCGTTGTGAGTGGGCGCATTCTCATTCATTCCATACTAGCTTTTTTTGCCAAGTAACTTTTATTGTGAATAAATAAGGGCGCATATCGACCACAGTTTTCTCATCCTACTTCTGACCTTCCAGAGATTCTGCTGACCTACCAGATATACAATTGTCCTATCAGAAATACAGCTAGCCTACCAGAGATACAGCTGACCTACCAGAGATACAGCTGACCTATCAGAGATACAGCTGACCTATCAGAAATACAGCTGACCTACCAGAGATACAACTGACCTACCAGAGATTCAGCCTTTCTATGCCATCACAGAGGATATAAAACACTAGATATCCCAATCAGTTTCTAGCCTAAAATACTCCAATCATTGTGTAAGGTTTAGGAACGGCTTTTCTTTAAGTGTTCGCGGAATTAAAGAGCTTATTTCTGGATGTTGATAATTAGTGGGTGTGTTCCTGAATCTGCTCTGCTGGCATTTTTTTTAGGTTTTGCTTTGTAGTTACCATGGAGGAGACATTTGCTTAATTGAGTGTTCATCCCAGTTTGTGACATTTTGGTTGGCAAGTGTATCTCAGACCTCTTAACCACAGAGAATATTGGTAACTAATTTTAGTATAGTTAAGCCAGATCCTGGTTGGAATGTCAAGTTTAATGTTCTTTTTGTGTGGTGGTGAAGACGTTATTGTGTGGTGTTGAAGACATTGTTGTGTGATGTTGAAGAACATTGTTGTGGTGTTAAAGACATTGTTGTGTGGTGTTAAAGACATTGTTGTGGTGTTGAAGACATTATTGTGTAGTGTGGAAGACAGTGTTTTGTGGTGTTGAAGAACATTGTTGTGGTGTTAAAGTCATTGTTGTGTGGTGTTAAAGACATTGTTGTGGTGTTAAATGGATTGTCGTGGTGTTGAAGACATTGTTGTGGTGTTGAAGACATTGTTGTGGTGTTGAAGACATTGTTGTGATGTTGAAGACATTGCCAACTGAGCTACACCAACCAGCAGAGTTTTGGCAGAGGTAGGAGTAATTCTTTCTTTGATCTGGGAAAATGAGGTCTAACTATAACTTACATCCTTGGTGCTGGCATCTGGACATTCTTCAAGTCTGACAACATTTGTCCAGAAACCCCAGGTGCTGTTGAAGACCCTCCAAAAGCCCATCAGTGTGAGGAGGGGCGCCTTCACCAGTTCAATATATGAATGTTGAAAAAACTGTGGCTCAAGCTGCAGCCCTGCCTCACCCCCGACCCTGAGGGAGGAAATCTGCATGTTACTAAATGTATGTGTTCATAATGCGACATTTCTACTCTCTATGTCAGCACTTTGCCCCAACCCAGTGCACTTCCTGACAACCAGTGGTTTTGTTTTGACTAATCATTATGCCTGGCATGGAAGCACCCCAACACACACACACACACATATTTTATGCACACACAGATACACACCACAGTCCTAGAAATGTGTCACAGCCCAGGAAAGATGCATGCTGTGTGTCTGTAGCTGTGTGTCGGTAACTGTGTCTGTAGCTTTGTGTCTGTAATTGTGTGACAGAAAATAAAGTGGGTAGAAGATGATGAGATGTTTCTATTAACTAGGTCAACAGAGGGGGCCAGAACGCTCACTTAGACACGCAGAATTACCTCCTTACGATCTTACCTCAAACCAGAGGATGACAGAAAGCAGGAGTGTGTGTGTGTGTGTGTGTGTTTTACATCTACTTTTTCACTCAAATACTGCTTTATTAGCATGCCTTAATGTTTATCCGCTGCTTAATTAGAATGGCTTCTGTCGATGGCTGTATTACCCAAATAAACCAACTACATACTGCTTTATAAGCCTGACAAATTATTCAGGTAGTGTTTTAGTAGCATGACTTAACATTCATAAGCTACTTTGCTAGCATGACATAACTTACATACTGCTTTATTAACATACCTTAGGTACTGCATTATTAGCATGACATGACATTTAGATACTGTATTAACATGACAACTAGTTATTGCTTTATTAGCATGGCATAACGAAAGGCGTACTAGTTTATTAGCGTGACCTGTTGCAGATCAAGAGGACACCAGACGATTTCAGCGGCCACTCTGCTGACCCCCCTCCCCTGTCTGTCCCTGTCCTTGTCCATCTGGTCATGCCTCCAATCTGGACTAGGTTTAAATAGACTCTGGGCTCAGCCCACATGCATCGAACTATTACAATTTGGACTCTTAATATGTTCACCCGGCACAGCCAGAAGAGGACTGGTCACCCCTCTGATTCTGGTTCCTCTCTAGGTTTTTTCCTAAATTTCTGCCTCCTTAGGGATTTTTTCCTAGCCACAGAAGTTCAACACTACTGTTGTTTGCTCTTTGGGGTTTAAAGCCTGGTGTTTTGTAAAAGCACTTTGTGACTGCTGATGTAACTGCTGATGTAAAAAGGGCTTTATAAAATACATTTGATTGATTAATTGATTTGACAATTTACATATTGCTTCATTGGAATGACATAATGAATATATTGATTTATTAGTATGATATAAAAATGTACATACAGCTAAATCTGCATGATAAAACAATGTACATAATGATTTATAATGATTCATTTGCATAACATAAACATTTACATATTGCTTTCTTTCACAGCACAAATAAAATGTTGCCTTATAACCATCATAATTGGCATAGTGCTTTAATAGATTGACATAGCAATATACGAATTGCTTTATAAGCATAAGAGAACCATTCACAGTGGAAGTGTGTGACGGCTGCTCTGCGTGGCGTCGCGTGCTCCCCCCCTTTCCGTGCTCCCCCCCTCTCCGTGCTCCCCCCTTTCCGTGCTCCCCCCTCTCTGCTGTACTGACCACCAGCTGGAGCAGATGGCAGTAGCGCCCCCAACACACACACACACACACACACACACACACGTTAGTTATTATGATATCTATATTGCGGGTTAGTTTGTCTTTGCCTGTTTTTAGACCGCGTGGTGCCATAAGTTTACCTATAAAGACAATCAACGCAATTCTTCGTATTGGAGTTGTTTTGTAACTTTCAGTTTTGCCTCTCCTTTACCCTCGCACCTCACAGTAAATGCACGCACACACACACACACACACACACGCACGCACACACACACACGCACGCGCACACAGTGCTTTACAGACCATTTCCTCTTTTGATTTAATTTAAATGAAACATGCATTGAGTATGTCTGACATCCTACATTATGCATGACTGGCTATTTGGCCCATCAGTCCCCCCACACATGACCAGAACATTTCTAGCTGTCCCTAATCTTTTTTATTTTGTGAGAGGTAAAGCAGTTCTGTCTCTGGTTCTTTTAGAGTGCAGTGATCAGACAGCATTTCCTCTAAAGAGAACTAGTTTGACCTTTGTTGTCCATGTCTCTCTCTCAACCTTCCTCTCTCTACCTGTCTCTCTCTCTACGTGTCTCTCTCTCTACGTGTCTCTCTCTCTACCTGTCTCTCTCTCTACCTGTCTCTCTCTCTACCTGTCTCTCTCTCTACCTGTCTCTCCTCTGTCCTCCTCTGTCCTCCTCTGTCCTCCTCTGTCCTCCTCTGTCCTCCTCTGTCCTCCTCTGTCCTCCTCTGTCTCGCTCACTCTGCACCTAAGGGCTTTTCTGTTTTTGAATTTGTGCTTGTTATGACTGCAAATTTAAATTCAAACAAACCAACACAAAACACACACACACACACACCCACACACCCGGCCTGTCTATGAAGTGGCTGAGGTGTTTTCCTGCCAGGGTATTCTCTCGTTAACACGTCTAAAGGTCATTCATTAGTTGAACAACACAGCTAGGGAGTTTACCAACCCTAGAGGCACATTGTTATAACACATCATACCTTGTAACATCTTCATCGGGGTTACAGCAGTTCACGCGTTGCTAACTGTACGGTGCGTTGCAGAGGCCCTTTGCAGTTGGTACATGAACCCAAATATATACAGATACATATATATATGTTTTTCAATCAATATAAATAGCAAGCTAACCTTGGTTCAATTGATATAAGAAAACTGATTCAGGTTAAAAAAAAAACATTAGGCCATTTGGTTTAAAGCCTTTTGCATCCCTCTTACGATTATTGTTGGCACTTTTCCAGCTTTTATTTTCTGAGCCAAACTGGGAGAGGAAACACTTGGACACAAGGGCAAGTGCTGCACCTGACTGAAACAGCGTTGTAGAAAACGCCACCTTCACTGAAACTCCAATTTGGCAGGAGCATGGCTTCCCAGTAGACTACAATCGTGAGTGACAGAGTTGTTGATAAAACATCAACTGTTCGCTGTCACTCCTTGATGAAAGTAGTAGACACTTTCAGACACATCAGTGCCGATATTACCCCGGAATAAATATCCCCGGAGCAACACGGAAACACGAAAAAACAACACAACTTCAGCTCTGCAATGCGATGCATTCAAGACGATTATAGCATACGCGTGATCATGCTGAAGAAATTATGAGAGAAATGTTTATAACTGCGCTAAGAATATAGAATATCTGTGGTTGAGAATATAGGAGTTTCAGAACCTTCTAAGGAGCCATGTTACAGATGTACCTTCATAGACCCATTTCAGCAATCAGCTAGTACCCAAACCCTTACCTGACTGTAAAATCATGTTTGTGCCGTGTTTGCATATTACGCTTTATATTTCAGATTGTAACATTATATGGTATATATATATATATATATATATATTCTTCCTGGATTAGGGTTTCATCTTTGGCCAGTTAAATAAAAACGTTATCTTCAGTAATCGAAACCCGTACCGAATCGGAACCCTGAAACCGTAAGACGTACCGTACTGTGGGTTTACTCTTTCTATTGTATTGCTTTTACTTTTGTTATTTATTGTATCTTCATTCTTTCCACTTGATTAAAAGACAGAGAGAGAGAGGGAGAGAGAGATTTCAGATGATGTCTACTGTTTGCAGATATTTTCCTCCTTGGGATGAGGTCTTGTCGTCCGATAATTCACAAAGTAGGATGAAAATCAAAATTTTGATTCTGCAAAAGCATCCCAGTTAAAACTTCCAGCCACCTAAAGAAAATGTATTCTCCAATCTTCCACAACAAAGCCCTCATCTACAGAGATATATCTGGAGAACAGCCTCCTTTGCCAGTTGGTTTTGGGTGTCTGTTCGCGCACCCACACAGACCCCACACAGCCCCAGGACAGCAACACAGACAGACCAAACCAAATGAGAAAACGAAAAGATAATAATTTGAAACATTGGAAATAATTAACCACCAACCAGAAATAAAAATAATCACGAAGAAAACAGAATGCCACAAAACCGTTCTTCCTAACCAACCTCTTAAAATCATGACAACACATTTAAAACAAATCAAACATTGATAGCTTGCCTATTTGTAGTCCAAAATAACGCAATGTGCAATCTCAGCGGTAAGATTTGACCGGCTTGCATGAGAAAGGGCAAAAAGTGGAGCAGAAAGAAAACTGCGAACATAATCAATTATAATCTGTTTATTTATTCGCATTTCTTCTTTAACTACTTCCACATTGCTATTACATTGTGCGTAACCATTAATATGGAATTTGAAATGACTCTCCATTTAAAATCGTTGGCATTTTTACTTAGAATTTCAGATTGGTTATTTTACTTTTGTTAATTATACATTTTATTACGTTTTTCTTTTTTCTCACTTGCTTTTGCAATGTAAACAAATGTTTCCCATGCCAATAAAGCTCTTTTGAAGAGAGCTGGAGAGAGACAGCAGAGAGCGGGGTTAGGTTGTTGCTACGCAACCAGACTGTTCAGTTTGAGTCATAACCATTCCCTCTGCACTAAGACCTTGCAGGGTTACGCACACACATACACACACATACACACACACACACACACACACACACACACACGCACACACACACACGCACGATTTCTGTTCTCTTTCAAAAGTTGATCCTGTGGCTCGAGATTATTACTTATTACTGCTCCATCCCCCTTCTCACCCCTCTTCACCTCCCCCTTCTCTCTTTACCTCTGCTTACCTCTTCACCTCCCCCTTCTCTCTTTACCTCTGCTTACCTCTTCACCTCCCCCTTCTCTCTTTACCTCTGCTTACCTCTTCACCTCCCCCTTCTCTCTTTACCTCTGCTTACCTCTTCACCTCCCTTTCCCTTATCCCCTCCGTCTCTCTCTTCCCCTCCGCCTCTCTCATAACTTCCACCTCTCATCACCTCCCCTTTTCTCCCCTCTTTCTCTCCCTGTCTCTCCCTGTCTCTCCCGGTCTCTCCCGGTCTCTCCCCGTCTCTCCCCGTCTCTCCCCGTCTCTCCCCGTCTCTCCCCGTCTCTCCCCGTCTCTCCCCGTCTCTCCCCGTCTCTCCCCGTCTCTCCCCGTCTCTCCCTTCTTCACCTACACTCTTTTCTATATTTTCTTCTTCTCCAAAAGGTCAAAGAGAGATAAAGACAAGTCATGGAGGGGCATGCTTCAAAGACCTCTCTTTACTTTTATCCATTTCGATCCATCCCTCTTTCATTTCTATACAGTCATTTCTGGAAACCACTCAAACTATTACAGTAACATGTTCTACAGTATACCCCCCCCCCCCGTGTCAACCCATCAACCCCACCCCACTCTTCCATTATTCATTCAAAAACCCTTAAATCTTCTGTGGCTATTGACTGTGTGTGTGTGTTTATTGCGTGTTTGCGTGTTTGCCCGTGTGTCTATGTGTGTCTGTGTTTTCATGTACGTAACTGCGGTGACCCTGTTCGTCTTGATGGTGGCCATTAGGTTGTCACGGCAGCACTCAGGCTAATGGAAGAGCTTATTAATGATCACAAACACACTCACACACACACACACACAAAACACACACACACACACCACACACACACCACACACGCACAAAACACACACGCACAAAACACACAATGACTCAGTATTTCCTGTTAAGCCACTCCTCTATTGATCCTCAGACCAATCAATCAGCAGTTTCAATACTCTATTAAGAAAACATATTAATCAGAGTGACAGGATGGAACCTTGAAACCCCCTTCTAGAGAGCCATGCAGGGTTTAGCTACAGCCTTGCACTGAAACAGCTGATTAACTAACGTTTCCTCTGGAGCTTCTTTCAGAAATCAGTTGAATCAGCAGTACTGCAGGATTGGAGAAAAGGTCCACCCAGCGACAAGGTCTCCACTCGGTAGCTCCGCCCACAGTGGAGATACGACATGCCTGCCGGGTAAGACGCGCTCAGGGGGATATGACCTTATATGTAGGTATGACACAGTCCAGAGATACTACACACTCTGGAGATATGACCTTACATGTAGATATGACACAGTCCGGAGATACTAAACACTCTGGAGATATGACCTTATATGTAGGTATGACACAGTCCAGATATACTACACACTCTGGGGATATGACCTAGTATGTAGGTATGACACAGTCCAGAGATACTACACACTGTGGGGATATGAACTTATATGTAGGTATGACACAGTCCAGAGATACTACACACTCTGGGGATATGACCTAGTATGTAGGTATGACACAGTCCGGAGCTACTACACACTGGGGATATGACCTAGTATGTAGGTATGACACAGTCCAGAGATACTACACACTCTGGGGATATGACCTACTATGTAGGTATGACACAGTCCAGAGATATATTCCTCAGAGTGTGTAGTATCTCTAGACTGTCTCATACCTACATTCTAGGTCATATCCCCCAGAGTGTGTAGTGACCTAGAATGTAGGTATGACACAGTCAAGAGCTACAACACACTCTGGGGATAGGTTACATGCTCTGGGGATAGGACACACGCTCTGGGGATAGGACACACGCTCTGGGGATAGGACACGCTCTGGGGATGGCTCTTTGACCATCCGTTTTCTCCCTATTCCCTGTTTCAGGTCGATCCTTTTCCACAGGGGCAACTCTAACAGCGTCTCTGTCCAAGGACTCACAACAAGCCATTGATAGCAGATAGGTTAACATCCATCAAACTACAGGACTCAAACACCTATGCAACAATTTACCACTAAGGAGTTCCACTCTGAGGCTCCTGTGCTCTAAGGAGTTCCACTCTGAGGCTCCTGTGCTCTAAGGAGTTCCACTCTGCGGCTCCTGTGCTCTAAGGAGTTCCACTCTGAGGCTCCTGTGCTCTAAGGAGTTCCACTCTGAGGCTCCTGTGCTCTAAGGAGTTCCACTCTGAGGCTCCTGTGCTCTAAGGGGTTCCACTCTGAGGCTCCTGTGCTCTAAGGAGTTCCACTCTAAGGCTCCTGTGCTCTAAGGAGTTCCACTCTAAGGCTCCTGTGCTCTAAGGGGTTCCACTCTGAGGCTCCTGTGCTCTAAGGAGTTCCATTCTGAGGCTCTTGCCCACGTGTTTGTAGTTCACCCTTTCACCTTGTTGAAGTTGGTCAATGAAGCCTTGGGATGGGCTCTCAACACGTCTGTCATGCATTCAGTCACTGGGTGAACCAGAGGAGAACGTCTCGGAACCAACTGCATTATCTGTATGAGTGCAGTCTGTTCAAGAATTTGGAGGAAGGAAAGCATAATTGTGTTTCCATTCACTAGGCTTTTAAGTTTCACATGTACTTACAGTACACTCTACTAATACTGGCATTGTTGGTAAATATGAGCCAAACCGGCTGTGAAATAAATGTCTCAGCTGTTTGTGTCCTCCTTGTATTTCATTAATTTAAAAAAATCCCAATGTAAAATTATTGAAAAAATATATATGTGAAATACATTAAATATATTTTTTTCTCCAAAATAAATGCCACAAATACTGGCACACCTTAAAATTTAACTGAAGTGTATTCCTATTCAGATTTTATACTTTTAAGTTCACCTTAATGATTACCACTTAAGAGATAAGCCATGACTTCATGTTTTACTGGGGTATAAATGAGGTGACACACAGGACAAATTCCCATAGTCATCAATCACCATGGGAAAGACTTGAGAATATTGTAATTATGTGCGGCAAAATGTTGTTGAGTTGCACAAATCAGGTAATGGCTTTGGAAAATAGCTCAATTATTGAAAATGTTGATTTTCAATATTTGGCCAATAATTAAGAGGTTTGAAGGAACTGGAGATGTTATCAATTGGCCTGGAAAAGGTTGTGTGTCTATATTGACCCCACTGTAAGTGAGGAGGATGTGTGGAGTGACCAGAGAATCTCCAATGATCACAGCTCGAGAACTGCAGATGTTAGTTGGGTCTGGGAGTCACAACGTCTCCAAAATTATGATCAGACACCACCTACACAAGTTGTTTTAAAGGTCAGATGAGACCGAAATAGAGCTTTTTGGAAACAAACACCAGCAGTGGGTTTGGTGTAGACAGAAAGATATCCATGCAGAAAAGTACCTCATCCCCACTGTGAAATATGGTGGTGGATAATTTGATGCTGTGGGACTGTTTTTCTCCCAAAGGCCCTGAAGTACTTAGTATACATGGTATCATGGACTCCAAGTACCAGCAGATATTAAATCAAACCTGACTGCCTGTGCCAGGAAGCTGGAGAGGGTTGGATCTCCCAGCAGGACAATCATCCAAATTACACCTCAAAATCAACACAAATAAAGGTCTTCATCCCAGTCTCCTGACTTAAAACCCATAGAAAACTTGTGCTGAAGAGGAGAGTCCACAAAAATCGTCCTCTGTTGGATCTGTAGACATGATTCTATATGGTCTCAGATCTCTTGCCATTTGTTCTCCAAACTCATTAAGGAAGACAGAGCTGTTATCATTTGTTCTCCAACCTCATTAAGGAAGACAGAGCTGTTATCATTTGTTCTCCAACCTCATTAAGGAAGACAGAGCTGTTATCATTTGTTCTCCAACCTCATTAAGGAAGACAGAGCTGTTTTCATTTGTTCTCCAACCTCATTAAGGAAGACAGCGCTGTTATAATTTGTTCTCCAACCTCATTAAGGAAGAAAGCGCTGTTATAATTTGTTCTCCAACCTCATTAAGGAAGACAGCTGTTATATGGGCACAAAGTATTAAATGAAGGGGAGCCAAAAACTGAAGAACATAAATAATTAAGAAAAATATTACTTCTGTGATAAACATTTATTTTTTACTTTAATTAAAGGTTCGATTTTTTTCAATATTTCGAATGAAAGATCAAGAGGATAAGCAAGTAAGATATCTTTTCCAAGCTCGTTTTGCTCATATTCAGGGTGCCAAAATTAGCAGAGGGCGCGGTAGACAGTGTCCCCTGGCGACCATAGTGCACGAAGGTCTGGTACCTATGAAAGCTGTCGTCCCCTGAGAGTGAATACATATAGCTGGGTGCTGGGTTGCTTCCACATGCTTGAACAGATCTGGACACCTGGAGCCATGTCACCGTCCTGCCTCAAGGCACTGGCTTCCATGGCTAGACATTGCAGACAGAGAACAGGACCGGTGTCATGTAGGGGACTGAGGACTGCAGACCAGAGCAGCCGACTCATTAACAACCAGTGTCTTGAGATCGTTGGACCACCAGGTGCTGGAAAGGCTGACAGCTGTGTCTTGGTGACAGGGACAGACTTTTGCCATTTGGCCCCTCCATACTAAATCAACCCCCCTGGTACTGTAGTCTTGATGCCGGTCCGTGGTCCCAGGGGACATCCTGCTTCTTGGCTCGTTCGGGCCAAAGTAGATCTTCACGCGTCACGTGGAAACGCGAGTGGTCTGGAGTATTCAGCGCAGGGTGAGCAGTTCGGACCGGCTTCCTTGGACCCAGACGGGTTTCCCCAGACGGACAAGAGCCAGTCCAAGCTTTACCTCCACGTCTACACCGCGGGAACCCATGGGCTTGGCGCCTTAGAGGTCCAACCCGGAAGGAAGGGGGCAAGGCACCATGGTGGCACCCATGGTGGCACCCACAGCGGACCTGTTTCACACAATATGGGCCAAGCCATCCCTCTTTCTGGAATTGGTTATTACAGGTACTGTTGGGTAATCCCGCTGTTTATCCAAGAACCCAGCTCTAAAGGTGTCTGTTATTAGCTGACTATGAGACATTCCTTTTTTTCTACACATGCTCGAGCAACAGGTCAATAAAACGAATGTGCAGAGGAGTGAAACCCCAAAACGCTTTTGGAGATTAAATCTAATGATTTTGGCAGACGCGTCCAAAGTTACCCCACCAGTCTTTTTCCTACCCTCACTGTCCCCTCTCCTTTAACTCTCTTCCTGCTCTCTCCCTCTTTCACTCAATCCCTGAAGGACATTAGAGGAGGAACTTGAAAAGCCGCTGGCAAAAATTGGACCCACAGAGTGAAGTCTCACACACACACACACACACACACACACACACACACACACACACACACACACACAGCATGCTATAATTGTCGCTCTCATTATGACAATGTGTCTCTGCTCTTAGGGGAGGGGGTGCATTATAGCACAGCCAGGATGACTCCTCTCAAACTGGGCCATCAGACATCAGGCCACACCTAGAACTGGTCCTATAACCTACAGATTCCAGGGCCTTCAGCCAGTATATCGAATAGCAGGTCATATAGCATATATTCAGATATATAAGCCTATCTACAGATATATGACCCGATTTCTGGATCCGAAATCAGGTCTTATAGCCTATAGATCAAATATAAAATCCTATAGACTATATGTATATTACATATTTCTTCCTATAGCCAATTATTATACTGTGTGTATTACATATCAGGTCCTATAGTCAAAAGATAACAGATCTATAGACCTATAGATATCAAATAGCCAGCAGATCCAGTTGCACAAAAGCAAGTGATAAATGTGTGCATATCTCCAGAGGACATAGTAAGGTCATCACATTGTGTAATAATTATTTGTGTGGTTTTATTGTAGAGACTTAACTGCTCTTACTCAGTCTACTGGGCTATTCCAAATCTTCTAGTGTAAGCCATTAAAGTATTGAATTGCATAGGGCTTGGCAAATGTTGTGTTATTTGAATAAGAGGATCCGGAAAAGACAGAAGTCCCATTATCATCTGTGGAAGCTCAACCCTTTAATCTAGAGGACATTTTGTGCCAGAAAAATGCAAATGGTAAAGTGATAAATACATGGGTTTTCCTCCAGTGTTCTTTTTTTCAACTACTTGCTTTGTCATATATGAATAAACAGGTCCAGAAAAAATTCAGAGCCCACTGAACACTTTTCTTTACTTTTGAGTGAGGAACAGAAGCATTCAATTTGCAGAGGTCTCTGTTCCTCTCAAATAAAATCGTTAAAATTGTTTGTAAAACCCCAAGATGTGAGCTAGAGAAACAACAGCAAAGGGTCTATGTGACAATATGGCACTCTTCTTCTTCCTGTGACTTCCACTTGCTTTGTGAGATTGACTTTGCTGCCCAATTTATCTTATTACATAATTGGGTTATGAACAAATGACCACCTTAGTGAGAGTGGTTTGTTTTTGCTGTGATGCAAACTAGAGCCATTGAACCCTTTTGAGGGTTGGAAATTATAACAATAATTCTGATATAGGAAAGGTTGTTTACCGCCTTCATTTTTCATCATAAATGTTTTAATTACTTATTTTTCCTATTACAAATGCTTTCTAACTATGTGAAGGAATTAGTATTTAAGGCTACCATAACTATTCTATAAAAAAAAAAATATATATCAACTTTAACATTTTGGTCACTGAAAACCACTGCATATATTAGGAAAGAAAGGGCAAAGGCTCCTACGGCGTAGAGGGAATCGTTAGCTACGACGCAGGACTGCGCTACATTTCTAAACACGCGACGAACCGGCGATTATCCAGTGCTCCAGGTGAAGGTCGGCATCACTCCAGAAACAAAATATGAAAGATGTTGAGACAAATATAACATATTACAATATGAAATAATACATGTCAGTTCTAATGATTTAATAAGATAAATAATCCCTAAATCAACACTTTAGCCTTGATGCTTTTAAACAGTTTGTATTGATTACTTACCTTTTCTGAGTTGTTGATTTTATTCTTCACTTTTTTTTTTTATATACTCCGCTCAAAAAAATTAAGGATAAACGTGATCATCACAGTCTAACACGAAGTAAGTAAAACTTCAGGGATGTCAATATTTCCAGTTAGGAAGCAGAAGTGATTGTGAGTCAAGGTTACGTGTTTTGGTGTAAATGAAAGTGACAACAGGTGCACTGGAGAGGCAACAGCAAGACAACCCCCAAAACGGTTTTGCAGGTGGTGGCCACAGACAATGTCTCTCTCCTTATCCTTCCTGAATGATTCCTCTTATGTTTTCATTTTGCTAGTGTCCATGTCACTACTGGTAGCATGAGGCGGTACCTGCAACCCATTCAGGTTGCACAGGCAGTCCAGCTCCTCCAGGATGACACATCCATGCATGCCGTGGCAAGAAGGTTTGCTGTATCTCCCAGGGCAGTCTCAAGAGCATGGAGGAGATACCAGGAGACGAGCCATTGCACGAGGAGAGCAGGACAGGGTCGTAGAAGGGCATCAACCCAGCAGCAGGACCGGTATCTGGTCCTTTGTGTGTGGAGGAACAGGAGGAGCACTGCCAGAGCCCTACAAAATGACCTCCAGTGGGCAACTGTCAAAAAGACTCCATGAGGGTGACATGGTGGGACCTGTGCCCACAGCCCAGCACTGTGCAGCTTGATTGCCATTTGCTAGAGAATACCAGAATCGGTAGGTCATTGGCACTCTGTTCTCTTCACAGATGAGAGCTGGTTCACACTGAGGGTCTGGAGACATTGTGGTGAACGTTACTCTGCCGGCAACATCATCCAGCATAACCGGTTTGGAGGTGGGTCAGTGATGGTCTGGGGAGGCGTGTCCTTACGTGGTCGCACAGACCTCCATATGTTAGCCAATGGTACCCTGACTGCTGTTCGGTACCGGGATGAAATCCTCAGACCCACGCTGGTGCAGTGGGCCCTGGGTTCCTCCTGGGGCAGGACAATGCCGGGCCTCATGTGGCCAGAGTGTGTAGGCAGTTCCTGGTTAACCAATGCATTGATGCTATTGACTGGCCCTCACGTTCCCCAGACATGAACCCAACTGAGAACCTCTGGGACGCTGTGTATTGATGCATCTGACCCCACCAAGTAGCACCACAGACTGTCCAGGATGTCCTGATCCAGGTCTGGGAGGAGATCCCCCAGGACACCATCCAGCCTCATCAGGACCATGTCCAGACATTGTCAGGAGAGCATACATGCACATGGAGGCCAAACACACTACTGAGTCACATTATGAGTTGCTGTGATGAAATTTAGTCAAGAGCTGCTTATGATTTCAACTGTTTACTTTGATTTGCGGTGTACGTTTTAATCAAGCCCTCAGTCGGTTGATGATTTTGGTTTCAATTTACCATTGTTAAGTAATTTTGTACTCAGCTAATTACTCAATGTACAGTACAGATCTAAACCCGATGTGTGATGTAACTGTTCCCCTGATTTTTTGAGCCGTGTTGATTTTTTGAAATATATAGAGATGTATTTTTCATCTGCTTCAACAATGCGAACAAATGTTTCCCTGTATCAAAGTATTTTAAATTGAGATTTAGAGAAAACCAGAGAGAGAAAGCCTTTTGAAATGATTTAAACAAGCGAGGGAGAAAATAAGAGGGAAGGGGCAATGAATGTACATCATGCGTAGTTATACAGACTTTCATTTGAAGCAAAATGTCCAACACAGAGGAACAAACAAGAGGCACAGCTTGCTCTGACCGGTCAGAGGAAATGGGAATGGGGAAAGAGTTTGGACTAACTCATGGCAAGACACTATCCTCTGGTGGTAAGAAGAAAGCATTGCAGATCATGGCGCTCATAATTCGAAGAGCAGATTACTGCAATGATGCGCATGTAGTCATTAAACACGTATGCATCAGACACGCACACACGCATGCAAGGACAAATCCACACACAGGCTCCCAAAGACAAACAAATAGCTTGACTGTGTCTTTACAGTCTATTCACCTGTTACAAAAACCAGTAACATTGTGCACCAAAGAAGTAATTATGAATCTGGGGGTGATACACGGGGAACTTATCTAAAAGAGAACATCTAGAACCCAGGCCATTATGAATCACTGTGGGGGAGACACGGGGAACATATCTACATTGCATTTCCAAAAAAGTTAGGGCGCTGTGTAAAATGTAATGCAAACCATTTGAACCACAAGGGAGTAGTACAACAATGTTTTTGAGAGGCGGTACTAAGCAGTGGGTGTGGTTAGTAAGGGGGGACAGATTTCAGCAGGGTTACAGTAGATGGAAATGAACTGTTCCTAAGCCTGCTTGTGCGGGACCGAAGAGACCTGTACCACCTGCCTGATTGTAGGAGGCCAAACAGTTTGTAGCTTGGGTGTGAAGGGTCCCTGGTGATGCCGCGTGCCCTGAACAGACACCGCTTGCACTGGAGGTCTACGATGGCTGGGAGCTGGACATCAGTGATGCGCTGGAGGTCTACGATGGCTGGGAGCTGGACATCAGTGATGTTCTGGAGGTCTACGATGTCTGGGAGCTGGACATCAGTGATGCACTGGAGGTCTACGATGGCTGGGAGCTGGACATCAGTGATGCGCTGGAGGTCTACGATGGCTGGGAGCTGGACATCAGTGATGCGCTGGAGGTCTACGATGGCTGGGAGCTGGACATCAGTGATGCGCTGGAGGTCTACGATGGCTGGGAGCTGGACATCAGTGATGCGCTGGAGGTCTACGATGGCTGGGAGCTGGACA
>JACXGJ010012953.1:0-17079 GCA_016801105.1 Esox niger
TGTGTGTGTGTGTGTGTGTGTGTGTGTGTGTGTGTGTGTGTGTGTCATTTGTGATAGAGCCAGCACTAGGTAATGGAAAGACAACGAGAATTGGTGGGCTACAGGCCTGGAATTTGAAACATGCCAAAAAGCAAATCTGTCCTACATAATCATAAACTATTATAGGACATTTGAGATGTGAGGGAAAATGCTACAAATCTGTGCAAGTTTGTCTGCGTCTGTGCCAAGCTATGCAGGATAAAGTCCGCTTTCCTATCCTGCCAAAACACAAAGACAAGTGGTTGCTACTGGAGCCAGGCTACAGAACAAGAGAGATTATGTGATGGACGTCTCTTGGCCAGGGGTTCTGAAACTAGAGTGGAGATATCCTCCTGGCTCGGCCCAGTTGGCTGTTGAGACTTGGCCCTGCCCGGTGGGTACTGCTGAGGTATATGATACAGCTGTGGGAGTGCCAGAGGCTGGGCTGGATCAGGCTCAGTGTAGGAGGGGAACAAATAAAGGCAACAGCAAGGTCAGAAGAGTGAATTCTGGTATTAGAAACACTGGTCTGGGATTCACAGGTGAATGAAATATGGTCTTAGAAACACTGGTCAAAGATTCACAGAGGAGTAAAGTCAGGTCTTAGAAACACTGGTCTAAGATTCACAGAGGAGTTAAGTCAGGTCTTAGAAACACTGGTCTGGGATTCACAGAGGAGTTAAGTCAGGTCTTAGAAACCCTAGTCGAGGATTCACAGAGGAGTTAAGTCAGGTCTTAGAAACACTGGTCTAGGATTCACAGAGGAGTAAAACTAGGTCTTAGAAACACTGGTCTGGGATTCCCAGAGGAGTAAAGTCAGGTCTTAGAAACACTAGTCTACGATTCATAGAGGAGTAAAGTCAGGTCTTAGAAACACTGGTCTCAGATTCAGAGGCTCCTGCCCTCATCTTTGCACTGCTAAGTGTTTTCGTTTAGTGATATGTTTTTGGCATAGAAATGTCTTCAGTAAAAACAACAGGCGTACCTCATTAATTGTTGTGATAAGAAGAAATCACAGTTGTTGTTTGGGGGATAAAAGCAGCTTTTTAGTATAATTACGGATTGGGTCTTAAAATGTTTAACAGAGGTTTGTTTTTCATTAAAACTGTGTTTTTTCTTGTTGTTTTGCCCTTTTCTGCTGGAAATGCCCCATGACAGCATTAACTCCATGACTGTACCATTCCTTATCAAAGTTTCTATGAAACTGGAAACTTTCCATTCTTTCATACAGTTACTTTCAGACCTTTTTAATTATAAACATTTCTGCTCGGAGGTGAGGAGGGCAGAGGAGAGCAGAGAGGAGCGTAGAGGAGAGCAGAGAGGAGGGTAGAGGAGAAGAACAGGGAGGAGGGTAGAGGAGAAGAGCAGAGCAGAGAGGAGGGCAGGGCCAGCCAGCTGATTTCTGGATTGTATTAAAATTCTTTGGGCATCACGCGCCCTACCCCAGCGGCACAAGCGGGAACCGGGTTATAGGGTGACCTGGGAGATGAGGGAGCTGAGGGGTCAGGGCCACAGATCATTATCCGTACCTGCCACGCACACCAGGGGCCCCCGGGACTCGTCCGGAACCCCGCGGAGCCCGGCGTTCGGACTGAACCTATATGAGTCAGCATTCCGAGGCCATTCTTCTCACTGTGCTCTCTGACATCATGATGGACAGGCCCGTCCCCACAGCACAGGAAATGGCCCCACTCCAGCAGGTCTGCACAATGCCACAGAGTATTGTGATTTAAGACAGTTTTTTTCTGGGGGGGGGGGTTCTTTTGGGATATATGCTTTGTGTCAAAATGGTCGACATTCATTTTCTCACCATTACTCTCTGTCCAGTGTCTGAGCTTTATTTAGTTACACGGATAAGCAAAAATAAAGGCAAGCTCTAGTAAAAAAATAAACACTATTTTTTTTTTATCGTGAGATTGATCATATGAAATAATTTTTTAACAAATTACAGTATGATTCAGTGCTATAGCGACACTGCATTGACCTACTGAGACATTGTCTGAAGCAAGGTATCTCAAACCCAGTGATTTTAGTTGTGTCATTCCCAGAAGTGGGCCTTTATCCTTATACCACTGAGTGGGCCTTAAAACATGCTGCGGGAGTGACTCGTGCTTCAGCCATATTTCCCCTCTGAAGTGGTTGCAGTGGAAACATGCCCGGGGTTCTGTTTAATTATCTGAAACACCATAAAGCAAAGCACACCTGACATTCAGAGCTTCAGCGGGCAATGGGGAAGGCAAACAGGCAGGACAGTAATGCTTCACAGCTGTTTTCAGCACATCATGAACAACAGTGTTCCTGCTGTAGTCGACTCCCACCTCTGGCAGAAAAGGGCAACCAGATCACTGGATAAAGTATGAAAATTAATGGACTGGATAAGTGCATCTGGTAAATAACTTCAATGTAAAAATCACTGCCCATCCAACCTCCATAATCAGTAGTGGTGATTCTGTCCTCTTGAGAGTTGATTCTGTCCTCACTGATCAAGTTGATCAGTCTCAGAGTTTCCGTGTATGGGACCTGTGTTTGCCATCATGGCGGTGTGTTGTCATTGGTGGATTGGTTGAGTGGGCCAGCTCAATAGGCTCTTTGGATGTGCCGGCCAAGTTAATGCACCAGTAATAATGTTCAGGGTGAATGGTGGGAGGGTATAGTTGAGGTCAAGGGGTCAGGGCGGGAGAGGAGACAAAGAGCAGCGCAGAAATAGGTCACCAGAACCTGACGGAGAGGAGAGGCTTCCAACACCACGGGAACTATTTACTGTCAGGTTGTTGGTCACCATGGTCACCATAACGCTGTGATCACACACAATGCCCGGTGACCTGTTGGAAAATCACTCTAATCTGGTCTGGGCTTCTGTTTTTACAGATTCCGATAACATCCTTTAAGGTGTCTTCTACTACTGACGCGTTTTGGTTGCAAATACCAGTTCCCTACGGATGCCAACTAAAACATTACTCACATGTCAACAAAGGGCTCCTCTACTTTCGGAGACTGTTGTACGTATCGCCCCCCCACACATGGAGAGAGGTAGGCAGGACGGTGTCAGAGTCCTGGGCTTCCCGGTCTAGTCAGCACAGCTAGCGGACCGGTCGGGGGATTGACCAACCCAGAGCAGGGCTTATTCTATCACCCAGACAGCTCCATTGTTCACGCGCCGCGGGAAGAACAAAAGGCGAGCGCTCTGGAGAGTTCAAGAGGCTGCATGCGTTTATCTGATTCACTGACTGGGCCCAACCCCCCCCGCGGGAGAGTACTGTTGGAATGTCCCGGTGCTTAGGGCCTCACATCTATTAGTCTCTGGCTGATAACATTTGTTTTCACATCTGGTGAAACACCGCAGCAGACCCTTTCACTTTCTCATAGACACGCACACACGCACGCACGCACGCACACACATAGGGGTGTAGTTCCACCGTACCGTACGATAATCTTGAGCCAGACTAGCCTGGAGGACGAAATAAGTGTGATGATGGAAAACATTTCTCTTTAACTTTTCAACTCCTAATGCTGTTTCAAAGCGCGATTCACTCCAGGACATTCCCAACGTTACACGGTCTGCAATCCTTTCTGTGTCTGTCTTCAAGTCAGAATATGCTTTCATGAGGTAATGACAGTCCTATTGCAGAAAGAAATCCATCTGGTGTCATGTTTATGAACAGATCTAGATGCCATAGTGTGTCTTCCTCATAGAGGAAATGCTCACATGCAATAATGGACATCCTGGAGTGGAAAGACAATGGTGGTGAAATTAAAAGCTTGTCTTGTCCTACAAGCAGAATGGCAGGGGAAATTCATGTCAGTCAAATGGAAAGTGTTGTACCTCCAGAATAAACTAACTGGGTTCTGAACCACACAACCCCCTATCAACCTGTCGGTGCCCTGTGGACCTCTCTGGGAGACAACAGGGCCCTCGGTGTAATAAGCCCGTCACGTCAAAAGGTTCGAAAATACATCACCTTCTAACCGTCCTGTCTGCTACTGGGCCGTTTCACCAGTTGACTCTGAGGTAAAATGTGATGCCGCCTCACGCCGAGCCACCCGTCTCACGGAGCCGCGCGGCGACAGAGAAACTACCCGGTGTGTCAGCTGTGTCCCAGGCCACCTTCTAATAAGCCCCATGCATCATTTCGTACATAGGGGTCCGGCCGCAGGGAGCTGTGATGCAGCTGGTGGCTACCCGCCTGGCATTAACAAACCAACCTGACGGGCCTCCTCTGTCCTCCTCCGTCCTCCTCCGTGACAAGCGCCGTGTTGTTACCACGCTGTTTGTGTAATTTAGGTACTTAACGACTGCAAGGGTCTCCCAAAGACTGATTACACGGAGAATGTAATCACCCGGCATCGCCTCAGCACAGCGCTCTGATTTATTGCCTCTGCGCTTAATAGCACTGCTTAACACACAGGTTTGTCCTGATTAAGTAATTACCTTAAACCAGAAGTTTATTATCTTTAAGACTGAGCCCGGTGATAAAAGGGCGGCTGTCGTGAAAGTCCAGGGAAGACGGTATACCTGGCGAATATAATTAAAATACAATGAATTAAATACGGCACCACCGCGGTTGTCAGTGTTCTCCCATGCTAACATTCAAATGGCACCACGGGTACCGGTTTCCAGCGGGGCTGCTGGGATTTGTACCTTGGCGGAGGGAGCAGCTACCAGATGAATGGAGAATTACTCCTAAGGGCGATTACATCTGCAAATTAAAAACGTGGTCCCAATTCATTTTGTGCAAACGGGGTAAAACTACCTAGAACTTCTAAAAATAACGCCGGGAAACAAGTGATATACCGCAAAGAGTGTGTTTATTGTTTACACTCAAATATCAGCTGTTCCTGTCCAGATAAGGGTGGATTTTAGTCAGGAATCAGAGGTTTTTTTCTGAGGCACAGGATGTTGCTAAAAACATCCTAGGGGACAAAAAAAACTCATCTGTGACTGTTTTAGAATGATGCACAATTCTTTTCTTCTCATTTGACCCAGCAGCTCTGTCGGTGATGGATGGGCTACAGGCAGAAATAGCCAGCACATCCTGCCTCTTCACGCCTCTCGACACTCCCCTCTGCTCAGCAAAGTCTGATACCTCTAACAAAACCAAAATAGAAGCAACCCTGTTGTTTCAGCACTTCATAAACCGTCTTGTCTCTCTCGATAGGATGCTTCCCAGAACCCAACCATGACCTGTCAGGTGAAAAGTGCAACTCTGTAACTTCTGCATTCGAAACGCAGATACAGAGGTGTGTTGCTATGACACATATCGCATGACCTTTCCATTGTTGCCTGGTGCTTTGCCTCCATTGTTTGTCATTTTGAGGTACTTCACTGCTGGTTGTTAAGCAGATAGCCTCTTAGGCTTCCTCACAGCGAAGTTTAAAAAGAGCTCCAGGGAAGCAAAATGGGAAGCTCCACTCCGACTAAGACCGGGGAGACTCCTATTTCATCCCAGATTACCAGAGTTAACCTGTGTGAAGGCCTTGCATGAGGCGATTGGCTCAGTTCCTCTTCTCACTTTGCCCTGTGACCTCTGCGTCCTTAGCTTATACAAACGTTGACCTCTATACAGAGCTTTTTTTTCAGCTCCTGAGGAGTGACCTGTCTGTCTAAGCCCTCTCTCCATTTGAGGTATGGTCAGGAGAGGGACCGAGAGGGATTTAAAACTTTTTAAACTCTTCATTGAATTCCATTTCCTTACCTTCAGGCTAGAGCCATCCTGGGGCACATTAGGATTTGGCGGCTGTGAAACATAACAATGCTGTTAGCGTTGACACAGTTTAGCTTTCACTCAGACGGGCCCCGGATTCTGAAACAATCTCAGCCAGGGAGTTTCTTGTAAAACATAAATTAGGACCAGCTGCTGAGGGGTGCAGACTGCAGAGAGATGCCTCCTGTGCTTTTGGCTCCCTGAGCGGTTTGTTAGTGGGATGGAGTGGGGAGGGGGGGGTTGCAGCCTTCTACTGGACTGTGTGCTTGTGGGCCCTCGAATTTGTCTCGGAATGAGTTTACATCCTGCATATTTTATAGGAATGACCCGATCCTCTTAAAAGCTGCTTGGAAAGCTTTCACTTCATTGATAATCGCTATGCATTAACATGACAGATATGAAATACTGTACCTTTGATGGGATTGGTTGACATACAAATTAGCGTTTCAGGTATTTTCCAACAATCTTGCATTAACTAAGACATAATTTGCTGAGACATCTTAAGTCGATTAAACCATGATTCATTGAATTTGTGTCTCATTGGAGTCTGACTCTGAGCTTATCATTTCTAAAAGTCAAATTATGTTTCACCCAACTAAATAATGCTGTGGCCTTTCTGTAAATACTGTTGTGTAATTGTACACAAGCTGGCGTTGGACTTGTGCAGGGGCGGCCAAACATCTCACAGTCCTCATAGGGATTTATAAACTCACTGGAGGGAGACAGATTATTTTTCAGACCATTTTATTAAATCAAAAATAAGTTGGAGGCCAGAAAAAGAGCAGTCATATAAAAATGGTTATGTCCCTTAATTTGTGTATAATTTCGATTCAGTTTAAACATTTTAAGAGTAGCCTGGAGTGTTGCGTTAACCCAAAATAATAATTTATTACTGAAAACCTCTGGCGGGCCTGACTGAATGGGCACACGGGACATATATTGCCAGGGCTGGAGGATAGCGGCTAGGTAAGCACCCATTCGCTGTCAGTGCTGGTTCTTCAACGTTCTTCGCGCTCAGCCCAGACGTTTATGGAGGGCCATGCTGTAAGTGTTTGGATAGTTAGTGACGATGTAGAGGGTTAGAAAGAAGCCTTTCCCCCTTGCTGTCAGGCCCTGTTTGCTGTCAGGCCCCGGTTCTCCTTGATACAGTCCATCATCCCCCTTAGTTCAAAGGCTGTCTGGCTGCAGGTCTTTGTCAAAAGCCCAGTTGGATATCTTTTATGTTCAAGATGTAGGATTTCTTAGGATGACTTTGATTACTAATTTATTCCACTTCTCTCGTGTGATTGTGCCAATATTTCACACAAAACTGCTCGGCTAGCTCTGAAATCCCGCTGCTTCACTGTAGTCCTCTTTCCTGTCTTGAAAAGCCAGGCACTATTGTTGATATCTAGGCTCTTCTTCCTCTCACCCTCTTCTTTCCCGCTCTGTTCCGCAGCCCCTCACCACATGTTCCCAACGTTCCACACGCCCATCCCGATTGACATGCGTCACCACGAGGGAAGGTACCACTATGAACCACATTCTCTTCATGCCATGCATGGGTAAGTATTCAGATCCAGCAGGCTTCTTTCCACTGTGTACACGAGCTGTTTACACAAATAGCCATTAGCGATTAGATAGACGTGTTTTTGAGCTGCACTGCATTTTCATGGGCAAACTCCCAGCGAGTGCATATAAGAGTCAAAGTGTTGGCCAGATTTAATGAGAACGAAAAACTGCATTCCCCTGTCAGTTGACACAGAATGTTAGTATTCTCCTTCACCTCTGTAATTTCCTAAAATAGTTGATGATCATGCATTACATATTAGGTTTTTGCCATGTTTCAAACTGCAGGCCCATGGTCGGCCAATGAACATCGCTTTTCCATTACCTAGCGATACAGTGCTGGATCTATCACAGATGACATCTCCTACAACAGTCCTAGAATGTTCATTACCGTGTTTTGACCTAATCTGTTTGGCCCCAAGCAAACAACATAATTACACTCTCACACCATACAGGGCTCCTCAGTACAGTAATTGGTTCAATGGTTGTTACCGTAAATGTGTAGTAATTCAACTTCCAGGTTACTGAGCTGTTCCATGGATAATTAGCTTTGGCGGTAGTAGTGACTGATATTTTTGGCCACATTTTGGTAAAATAAATCTATAACTTCAACCAGAATTTCTTTGGACTTTGTTGTAAAAATCTACCCCCCCCCATAAAAAAAATACATGTATAGCCGTAACAGAAAAAAGTCAATAAAATTCTGGAAGTAGTGTTCAGTTCCATTTAAATTCAGCAGATCTGCTGTGGATACATAGCGTGTGCCTGGCCTCAGCAGGGCTATTCATCACAGCGCTGGGAAAGTAGAGGGGGAGAAAAACCTGTCTCTACACCCAGCCACCTTGATTAATGTGATTTGATCTTGACAGTGGACCCCTAATTCATCAAGACCTTGATCTAGCTGTCTTTCCCCGTGCCTGTGCCAAATTCACTCTAATTACAGGAACATTGCACAGCAAATTAAGTGTGGTGTCATTTGTCGAGAAGCCACAACCATCAGGCCCACTTTATTATCCACTCGTAGCTGCGTGTCAGAGGTCCACCGCCTGATTGTCTAACATGACAGCTCTGTACAGTACCCTTTATCATTGTTTGCATATAACATAATGAGAGGGCTGCTTATTTTGTCACAGCTGTCACAAAGTAGGAAGGAAGCAGAAGAAGTGGGAGGAAGAGGAAGAGGCTCTTCGTCTCATTGCACTGTATGAAGGATGGATATTTTTCATCACTGTCGAATGACAGGACCGGAGCAGACCTTGGGTCAAAGCAACGTGGATACGGGGAAAGCTACCTGCACCACCGTGCCATCGCGTATCCGTTGTGCATGTGCTTGGCCTACGGTTAAGACGTGATCCCCCCACTTGGAGGGTGTGCTGACACAGGCTGTCCTGGCTCTCCAGACACTATGACAAATCATGGCTGTACTGGAAACCTTAAAAAAATATATGATGTAAGTTGTCCCTTATAGAGGATACAGCTCCAGTCTGTAGCCCAAAAAGAATAATGTATTACCCCTACTGATATTAAAATTAAAACTGAATGCGCAAGTTGTGGCCTGAACCGAGGGTTCAGTTTCTTTAGATCTTTCTTCCTTGTATCCTCAGTGTCCCGAACTTGAAGAGAAGCAGACAATGCTTTGCCCCGGTCTGCCTACTATTATACATAAAGACAAGGATTGCGTCTGCAGCGTCTAGTTTAACAAACAGCCCGAGGCTGAAAAAAATCTGAGCCAGCAACTGACAGAGAGCTGCCAGAAACACTCCTATTTTAAAGTCCTACTGTAACACGGCTGCGTTTGACTCTGCTGTTAAGTCAGATCACATCTGAGGAATATAATCATGGTCTTTTTCCAATTCCCCGTTTGTTTAAAGCTGCTGTCAGGAAACGCTCTGAGAGATATCCAGGCTGACTGACTGACTGACTGACAAACGGTTGTCTGCCTAGACATTTTATCACACCAACCAGCTAGCCTGGATTTTGCCTCCCTTTCATACCTGGCCGAGATGCACAACAATCTTTCCTACGACCAATACGGAAAAAAAATTGCGTGTTCAATTACGGGGACGGAGACGTAATTAAAGCGGTGCTGCTGGCGCAATCTACGCCGGGGATGCAGCAATGACAACGCAACAAGATTCTTATTGCCGCAATCCATGTTAGCCATGGAGATCTTTGTGTAAATCCTTTTACATGCACGTATTCCCTCCATATATTTTATTAATTTGTTAAGAAATGTAATTTGGTATTAGCCATCTAGCTAAATTAATAATACATTTTCATCACAAACACATACACCAGCTACAATTACACCATAGCTACTTTCTCCTCCTATAGAACAATTCGAATTATAAATAATTTGTTTTTTCATCCCTTATTCTTATCTCATGCTACTGCAAGCTACATTAGGTAGTCAATGTAGAATTCCTACGTTGATAACAAAATAACCAACGTTTTTGGAACAGCTAAACATACACGCCCACAAGCGGCCAGCGAACCAAGCGTAGGCACAGGCGAAAAGGCCAAATGCGATTGGCCCGAGAGCGCAATGTTTAGTATATAGTTAGCTAGAATACCTCAGTGATGGGAAGTTCGACTCTTTCTACTGACTCGGATCTTTTCGAGTCGATCAGGAAAAGGTTCGAATAATTTTTTTCTTTTGAATCAGTAAGGCATACAGTCCTCAACACCAACGAATGCTGATTACAACTATGTTCATCATTACAATCAAAAATAAAATACTACATTCATTACTGTAGGCCATGCGTCCAATTATCTATTACAAACATCTATTTACAACGCTACTTTCTTGATCAATTTACAGCGGTTGGACAGAGTAGGCTTCTGAGCTGGAAGCCAGCAGTTGGGGTAAAACTACACTGGCAGCCGATACAACTTTTTAATTGAACAATAAAACTGAATAAATTAGTTGTTCACAAGTCTTTTTTCACTTTGGCCAAGGCTTGGTGTATAATTTTATGTGTTTAACATTACAATCAAAAATCCATTACTACATTGGTCTAATTATTTTACCTGTCTCAAACATGTCTTTATAATGTCTTTATATTTATATTTTCCTTTGCTACCTTATAAAAACTAACAGCTTGTTCCGGGGTTGTGTAGAACACCGCTGCCAGTCATTCAAATGAACGAAACAACCGTTCAATTGAACGATAAACTCAATGAGTCAGTCGTTCACAAGTCTGTTTTACTCAGGCGAAGGCAGCGGCTCTCTGCTGTTTTTAAATGACATCAGTAATCAGCTAATTATATTAATTATCATAGTCTGCGTTCAATTATCAGTTATAAACACGTCTTTATGATTTTCCTGCCTTGATCTATTTTTCGCGAATGTACATAGACGTTGATCGGAGAACGGAGCTGGAGGACTGGGTATGAAGCAAGCGATCATGTTGTAGAAAACCTCTGTCAACCGTTTGAATGAACGATACAATTGACAGAGTCACTAAAAAGAATCGTTTGTGAACCGCACATCACTAGTATGCCAGTATTGGGATCAGTGTTGACAAATTAACTAACGTTTCTTATGAAGTTTGCTTCCGCCACAAATAGCATCTATGAACTCTATGACTTTTGCTACTGGCTGTTTTTAATAGCTTACAAGACAGTAAAACTACCCTTTGTTGTCACCTAACACGCAACATACACGCGGAAAACCGACGCGTACACACAGATATTTACCCCTCAGGTATACAGATGGCATCTCACAGTTTAAATCCAGGCAGCCCAATCCACAGCAACCAGCCGGAATAACATGATGTACTGTTCAGTAGAAACAGTCTAGGTAATGTCTACGGAGAGGTGTCAGTGACATCATGTCCAATTACCCAAGGTGTTACAGACGGAACGCTAAGTGGACTAATTAAGACAAGTCTACAACTGCTCCAGATTTTAGCCCTCTCTGTCACTAAAGAATAGGACTTGGCTAGAAAACCCCTGGTCTGGTCCTGCATTATGTGAGCCAACAGCCAGGGTAGGACTGGCGGAGCTTCCTGCTCGACCGGGGGGGGTCATAGGTGAGAACTCTGGTGCCTCTCCGCTGCCTCTACGGTCCCACACCCGCTCAGCACCAGTCCCTGATATGCTCCACAGCCTAGCGTTCCGTGTTTGAAGGCCAGGTCACATCCAAAGCCACGGCCGCGGCATGGTAACGATGGAAACCATTACTTATTTAGAGCGCTGCTCCCTCTTCGTCACATCACGGGACCGCTCTTCTTTATGGATGAGGGGTTTTGTTTGAGTTAAACATTTTGTGTTCTCGCTGGCTAAAGAGGGAAATATTTATGTGATTAATATTTAAAGGGCATTTACGGCCTTATTCAAATATTGTAGCTTACTGTAGCTCGAGTGGTGTTTTTCTTTTATTTCCAAGTTCTTGTCAGTTCATGCCGACGTTAATAGTTCATGAAGTGTTAATAGTTAATAGCGGGTGGGAGGGTTTGTTACAATATGCCCCTAAAATCTCACCACATTGCTGCAATAGAGTGAGACTGTCATTTTTCTTTAGGCCAATTGTACGTATCTGTCTGGCTGAAGACCTAATGCCAAAGGAGGAAGACTGTCATCAACATGGCATTGGCTTTGGCCATGAATCAGCTTCAGAGTAGTGGTTGGTTGTCTGCTTCTTCTCAAGCATCTGACAGAGATCCCTTTATGTTCATCTGTAAGACCTTTGGCAGAAAACATGACCTTGGCCTGGTCCAGTTTGTCTGGGGTCTTCTAGTGGAAATGGAGTGGATTTAGTCTGGGTTAAGTGCTGACCACACAGAGACAGACAACACCGGGTTAACACACAGATCAACCAGGGTCCGTTTTCATGTAGTATCTCAGTGCAAATAGACAGAAAAACTTTACGTCCTTCAGTTCAGTTCACACACTGCAAAGTTCCATCATCTCTAAGCGTGAGATTTTGTGACATTTTCTTGGAAGCTTTTTTCCTGGTATATGATTTTCCTTCTAAATGCTAGTTTCTGGTGTCAGCCGGGTGTCTCCTGCGTAGGGGTCTGTCCCGACCGATGGCACAGTTCCACCTCCTGAGGACAGACTCTACCTGTAGCCTGTGATCTGCAGGCTGTCTGGCTGGCTGCCCGTCCGGGAATAGGCACAGCGCTCATTGGCATGCTGTGCCTTCACCACGTCCACCTCCCGCTCCAGGTCAGAGCAGAACCCAGACTAGACACGGCCTGGCCTTCTTCAAAGCACCGTCCCTGTCTGGTGTCAATGGAACAACCCACAGAAGGCCCGTGGCGACCAGCTACGGTCGTAGAGTCAGACTGGTGGATTTTTGTGTTGATGGTTCAACCACCAATCAGCGGTTTCTGTCCTTTATTTGACCCCAAATGAACCTGCCAGGTCTGAGGTTTTGTTACAGGTAATTTGTCATGGTTAGGTAACAGACTGAGTAAATGAGTGAGAAATCAGCTTATACCTTGGGGATGTTTTTTAATACCGTATCATTAAGTTGCCATATGATGTGTCCGCCCACCCTGTCTGGGAACACACAAATACACAGACGTGCACACTAACACACAGACGTGCACACTAACACACACTAACACTGAGGCACACATTCACACATCTTTGTCTGAACTCATTTCCAGATCAAAGCCCTGATAAGTTGGAACCCAGTTCTGTGTCATACACCGGTGCTAACTATGGCCCGTGGAGGACTAGGGGATAAGGTGTCATTTTGGATTTTGGCCGTGTCTCATTTTCATGCCAGTCTGTGTGCTTAGAGCCATTATTCACCATTATTTATTACTCAAGTTCAGACTTAGACACTTGGCCTGCCTGAAGACTAAGGTGTGACTGTGTGTGTGAACAAGTGTTCCTCATGTCACTGCTATGATCCTTGGTGTTTTCCGGAAAGATCCAAGGCTACATAGCCGAGTCCTTTAGGGAGTCCAGTGGAGCGCTTCACAGGACTCTGGGGTTTTACCTTATATTGTAAGTGAAAGAAATCGCTGGCTTTTCTGATTTTGTCTGAAACTTTTCTAAATGTTCTGTCTATCACAAAACACTCTGCCTGTGTATGTATAATTCCTGTTTCTCTTTTACTCTCCCTGCCTCTCTCTACCCCCCCCCCCCCCCCCCTTTCTGTCTCCCTCTCTGTCTCCCTCTCTGTCTCCTCCAGACCTGGACTCGGTGGTAGCCCGGTCATCTCCGACGGCATCTCCCTGATCCGCCTTTCTCCCCATGGACCCGGGACGGGGGAGTCCCCCTTCAGCCAGCCTCACCCATATGTCAGCCACCACATGGAGCAGTACCTGAGGTCCATGCACAGCAGCCCCAGCCTGTCCATGATCTCGGCGGCCCGCGGACTCAGCCCGGCAGAGAGTGAGTTATTTTGCCGCGGACGCCAGGGCACAACAACAGCAGCAGCAGTCATGTCAAGGATCTAGTGCAGGAAAATCGGAAGAGGACTTCTGCTTCAGAGGGTCGCACAGTTGTCTCATTGCGGAGGGTGGATTGGGTTTGCTTTTCACTTAACAGCGTATTTCAGAGCGGTGCGGCTGATTGGACCGGCACAACAGCGTGCCATGAATTGGCCTAACATGCTCCAGATTAATCCGTGTGAAGATCCGGCCTCCATCCTCTCACGCCACGTTTCGTATACATACCAAGTGGGTTTATAAAATGCAGTAGAAAAGGATCAAACAAAACAGATGCAATATAACCCCCCCACCTCGATGTAGTCCTTTAGCCCAAACTGACGTGATGACATCTCTTTCTTCAGGGCTGAATTACAATAACAGGTGGAGGCGAGAGGACAGAATAGGAAATAAATCACCTTTTACACTCTGTCAGCAGTAATGTGGCCCTGCTTTTAAAGTTAAATAACCAAGCCATGGCTGGAGACATCCCAGTGAGGAAGCTTTGTAAAAGAGGGACAATAAAAAGGAGGGAACGTTCCGTTCAGAGTATGATGTTTAATGTTTCCAAGTGACCCTTTTAATAAACAACTGGTTGGTCTTCATAGACTTTAACACTTAAACGGCAACAATCATCTGGGTTCTTCTGCTGAGTTCATATGAATTTGATAAAGAACAATTATAGTCAGTGCAAGCACATGCCTGTTCTCTTTTAACGTTTCAGGGCCTAATTGTGTCTGAAAGATCACTTACAGTGTGCAAGGGATCCAGTTGGGGGAGACTGATAAAGAGAGAGAGAAAATAACAGGACGAGACACATAGAGAGAGAAACAGAGGGTGGAAAAAAAGGGAGGTGGAAAAACAGTACCTCCTCTGCACCCCAACTAAAACCATTTAACAGAGAAGACATTGCCTAAATTCCACAGAGGAACCAATGGAAGGTTTAGAAGCATCTGGGACCGACCCAGTGATGCAGCTCAGAACTCCCTCCGATCGGCCCGGTTTTAAAAGGCTTCACCGGGTACAGACGTTAACCGCCCTAGATTGTCGGCGCCGTAGCCCCTGTTTGGTGTCTGCCTGTGTGTGTGTGTGTGTGTGTGTTTGTTACGTTTGTCCGTGTGCGTGCTGCGTGCGCGCTGGTCAGTGCGTGCGTGAGAGAGACACAGCAGCCCTCTCGGCACCCTGTTTATGACTTGGAGGAAATGCAGGAATGTTGAGGGCCCCCCCGACACACACACACGCGCACACGCACACACACACACACACACACACGCACGTGTGTATTCACAGCACCTCTGACACGCCCCACTGAACATCACAACCCTCACAGGCCAGCTGGCCCGTTTCTTCCCTCCCGCTGTCCTGCGCGGCTGAGAACAAATGGCACCCTCTGCCCTGTGTGGTGCACTCCATTCCACCGTGAACATAGGGAATAGGGCGCTGTTTCCTCACCGACAGGGTCTCCCCACCGAACCCTCCAGCCTTTTCATGGCCCTGGCAGGCGTGCGGAAGACATCGAAGAGACCGCGTCCAACCTTCCTCATTCTCTCCCCCCTCCCTCTGAACCCCGGGACGTATCTCAAGCCGCCCGCCCCCGCCCGCCTCCCTCCCTCCACCCCACACTCAGGCTCTTCTCTCTGCTCCTCTTCCCCCCCCTGCAGTGGCTCACGAACACTTGAAAGAGCGGGGTCTGTTCGGGTTGCCCCCTCCCCCCCCAGGAGCCAACCCGGCTGATTACTACCACCTGATGGCGGGTCATCGGAACCCCTACGGAGACCTGTTGATGCAGGGCGCCGGGGCCTCCCACCTGGCGGACTACATCACCCCCGTGGACGGTGAGTGGAGGACCGGTGCTACACCTTCAGGAGGGCGTAGGGCTCCGTGGGGGCCCAGTCCCACAGACGGAGTCGTTTTGACCAGAGCTGAATCCACAGCGACTGAGTGCAGTCACTGAGTTACATCATTTCCTGTGTGCCCTTCTGGTGGTGTCTGTGTGAATCCCGGGTCGGTAAATTTCAATCGGTCGGCTGTTTCGGGCTGTGTTCAAAGGGTATACTGAGAGGGCAGCGAGCTCGTCTCGGGAGAACGAGAAAGCCACGAAGAGCGCAGTGGTGGGCAGCGGGACATGGAAACAAAACGGACTTTTCTGTATTTGTCATTTGAAAAGCCACTTCAAACGGCAGGCCAGGAGTCATGAGGCACGGTAGCCTGGGCACAGTAAAGTATAGGTCCGGGAAAATGTTCCCTCTGTCATGTCTCTGCCAGGGTTTTCCCTAAACAACAGTGTGATTGTACTGACATTACGTTTACTGGAGGAGATTGTTCATTCAAATGGGTTGGGGGGGGGTCAAAGGTAGGTTTACTGTAATGAATGTCTACTTTCATCCTCAACTACCACTGTGTCTAGGGAGAGAGTGATGATTTTACACAGGGACAGAGATATAGTACGGTAGCGTAACTTCGCTTAGCATAGAGTGCTGGAACACGCCCCACATACAGTAGCTTGGATGTCCAAAAACGTTCAGAGCGTTCCTGTAACAGAGGGGTTCTGACAAGGACAGGCACTAATGTTCACGTGCACTGTACTGCCACATGACAAGGACAAGAGCCCTGTGAAAACGCCAAGGGCCCTGATCGATCATCTCATGAGCCTCTCAGAGAGCTCCTTCAGCCGCTACCGCCACTGCATCCTGTTGATAAAACACAGCAGCCCGAGCTTCACTCCAAACCATAAGACTGACAATGAGCACTGTATCTACTCTGCTGTAGGTAAAGGGTTTGATTGTATCCTGTATAAGGGACATTGTTAACCTGTGTCCAAGGGTGGTCCAGCAGTGTCAATGAGCCTCTGGTTTAAACAGCCTCCAGAAGGTCCTGGTTCTCAATGAGCCTCTGGGTTGAACAGCCTCCAGAAGGTCCTGATTCTCAGTGAGCTACTTGGTGATATTGTTTCTGGCCCAATATTCCGGTTCCACACGCCAGCCAGGGAAAAACCGCCAAACACCTCATCTGGCTGTTCATGAAATTAAATAAAACAACTCCCAAAACAGTCTGGGCCCATGTATCCCAGCTCCCAAGATGAAGGCTAAATACTGAACAAGGCTTAGGAGAGGTGAGAAGTGCTGAGACAACTGAGTTTGCCACGGGAGAAACAGTTGAAAACGTCTACTAGCACTTTGGGTCGTATGGTGTCCCTCCTACTGGACGACTTCCTGGTACCCTTCATGTTGACAGTAAACCCTGCACAGGTAGACACAATCCCCGTGCCGTCCTACTGACCTCATCCCAAGTAGCTTGGTGTAAGCAGGCTGTAAGGATCAGCCTTCCTATGTGATATATCCTCAGGGCAGGCTCAGCCTCCGGGGGGGGGGGGGTCCACTCCACATACACACACACACACCTACAAGTCATTCCTGCCCGGC
>JACXGJ010012954.1:0-17076 GCA_016801105.1 Esox niger
CCTCCACTGCCCGTCCCGGCCGCGCCGCCTCCACTGCCTGTGTCCGGCGTGCTTTGGTGGAGTCTGGTTCCTTTCGGGCCCTCCCGCCCTCCCCTGAGCTGTTGTCCAGCCCCGTCTGGTATCTGGGGCTTTTGGGGGGGGGGTACTGTGACTGTGAGGTGACAGATTGGTCCGCCATCTCCCGCATTCTCAGCCATGAACTCATTCCGGTCCCATTCATTTGTCTTGTCTTGTCAATCATTGATCACACCAGGTCCCAATCAATCCATTAGTATGTGTTTAAATGTTTCTCCTCTGCTCCCCTCAGTTGTTAGTCATTGTTCCATGTCACTGTGTTGTCAGAAGTCAGTGGTGAGTCTTGTATCTATGTGTTCATTTTCATTTAGAAGTTTTGCCTCTGTACTCTGTGTTTTCTGTTCTGGTGTTTTGTGTTTGTTTGATAATTAAAAGAGTACAGACAACTACCCCTGGCTGCTCCTGGTCCGTCCTCTACCACTAAAAGAACCGTGACACCCAGCACAATAATATAGCAGCGTAAGACATTGGGGCTGAGACAGAGGGGTCCAGTAACACTGTGGCCCTATCCGGAGGAGGCCCCGGACAGGGCTCAACAGGCAGGAAATCAATCCACCCACATTGCCAAGCACCAACCAAAGGGATGCCCACCAACCGCAACCATCCTGAATGAGGGCCAAGTATTGCCAGCAGAAAACAGCCCAATTGCACAAGTGCGCAACAGAGAGACAGCAACAAGCCTGTGACCCCGCCCCCGAATGGCATTGGAGGGAGGGCATCCCAGTGGCGATGAGAGCCCACCTAGCAAGACAGCAAGGGTGGACAGTATCAGGCCTTTCTGGTCACCTTCACGCCCCTGGGCCAGACTACACTTAATCATAGACCAGGCTGAAGAGATGAGTCTTTATTAGACACTTGAAGGTTTGCACTGAGTCTGCAGATCTAAAGTAGTGGAGCTCAATGAGAGAAAGCCCTGCCTCAGGCTGTTTGTTTAGAAATTTTAGGCACAGTTAAAAGGCCTGCATTTTGAGATCCAAGGTTAAGTGCAGGTATGTATGGCTGGATTATTTCAGTAAGGTAAGTAGGAGCAAGTCCATTAATTACATAATATGTTAACAATAAAACCTTAAAATCAGCCCTAACCCTAACAGGCAGCCAATGTAAAGAGCCTAGTACTGGAGTAATTTGTTCACATATTTTTGTTCTAGTTAGGATTCTAGCAGCAGTGTGCAGCACTATTTGAAGTTTATTTATTTCGTAAGTTTATTGTTCATCAAAGGAGAGGTCAGGGTAGAGGGTTACGCCAAGATTTCTTACTGTTTTGTGGGATACAACCATGCAGCCATCGAGGTTCACAGTGAGATCTGCCAATAAGAGTCTTTGTTTTTTGGGTCCTAAAACGAGCATTTCTGTTTTTCTTGAGTTTAAAAGCCGGAAGTTCTCTGTCATCCACTTCCTAATATATGAAACACATGCTTCCAAAGTAGCTAATTTTGGGGTTTCTCCATGCTTCATCGAAATATATAACTGTGTGTCAACAGCATAGCAGTGAAAATTAACATTGTGATTTCAGATTACATCTCCAGGAGGCAGCATATATAGGGAGAACAATAAAGGGCCCAGAACTGAGCCTTGAGGAACACCAAAACATACTTTTGTTTTGTGAGAGGATATACCATCCACACATATGAACTAATATCTTTCAGATAAATAAGATTTAAACCAGGCTAGAACATTCCCACGTAGCCCAATATAGGTTTCCAGTCTCTCTAAGAGAAGGGAGTGATCAATAGCAACAACACAATCGTTTCTTCCTGGTGGCACAGATGCAGTTTTTCCCGTTTCTACACTAACATAATCCTTGACTGACATTTGTGTCTGAAGCCGAGCCTCTAACTCTGCTAACTTTAACTGAAGACGACAGTTCTCCTTCGTGAAATAGCTACAACAAGTGCAGTGAAAAGGCATAATAATGGTACTTAGCTTTGGGTAGGTATCTGCAAGCAGCGTACAGCACATCAACAGTCCCACAAGGCAAATCGTTTCCTCCCTAATGGGTGGACAGGATGCCGTTATATGGCAACATTTAAACTTCCATATGATGTTTCGACAGTGAGGCAGGTGCAGCAAAGTTTTTATTCTAATCATACACAAGTTAATGGTACACATGGAAGTAGGAATAGGAGAGAAATCATTGGAGAATATCAATAGTGGGAAAATGGGGTCTCAGATTATTTCCTTGGTATGGGGTAACATATCTCGCTGACCACATAGATTATTTTACTTATACATTGCAGAGTTTTGCAAATAAAACCATTAAAATATTTGAGCTTTTGTCAAATACTGCTAGGACTCATAGACTAACTCCAAATGGCTCTTGACTATATATCGGCAAAAGAAGCAGGGCTATGCAATGCAATACATTTGACAGGTGATGCATGTTACTCATTGATATCTGATTCCACCGATCATATGACAAATATCATTACAGCACTAGAACATATTAGGGATGTTTTTGGTCCATCTAAAGATGCAGGTTGGTCTGCGACAAATTGGTTACAGGATAAATTGGGACCATGGGGAGCAACTTTAGTCCAGATGTTGTTGCCTATCATCGTAGTGTTCAGACTTTTTGCTGATTTACCATAATGTTGACGTGTGTGAAAGCTATGTTGTTGAAATGGGTCGCCGTAATGATGCCAGGTGGAAGAGGTAACCATGCCTCTATTACCGGCTGAATGCCCCTACCAAGATGACCCTGTTGAAACTGGTGATTACAAGGACTGTATGTTTGATGATGACATTTGACAAGAACCTTAAGAAAAGTAGATCCCGGTGGATCTACTGAAGAAGGAATAAGGTAGGTTGTGTTATTGAGTGAATTGTAAATTACTCCAAAGGGTATACTGTTTGTTTTCTCTAAATGTTGATATCTTTTCAGATGTGGTTTGGTGATTATGAGATCCACTGAGTGTGGAGCAAGCCGTTACAAGATCTGCAGACTCCGGGTTTTCTGACTTCTTCTCTCGGATCCTGACCTGGATTCTACATCATCTGATGTCAAGGAATCACAGCTTGTTATTATTTTAAGTAATTTTTTTCCATGATATGTTACTCTGAGTATAGATTTGGTGTGTAATTTTAGTTTAGTTGATCTTTGTAATCCTTTCTCTCATTTTCCATAGGATGACGGTTGGGACTTAGTGCCCTTTGGTCCTTTTCCAATCCTTAGCAAATTGTAGGATTGTTTTTTTTACCTTTAGGTTAAGTAGAATGTAATGAGGAAGTGTTGTTTTATGCTTTATATTGGGTGTTGAGACTGATTAGTCTCAAAGGGGGGAAATCTGGAAGATTAATTAATTATGCATATAAATTATATATTAACGATGCATAAATATATTATATTAGCATAAATAAGGTTTATTATATAAGTGTTAAATATGTAGGTTTTGTGTATATAATTTACAGGCTGGATTTGCTCTGTCTAGGAGTTGGGGAAACATGTGGTTAAAAATGTGGGGACCTCAGCTTTAGCTTGTCCCCCTTTCCGTCAGAACTCTTGCCAGCAAATTCTTGTTCTCATTTTGGCCCCAGGACCTGTGTATCACCTACAAGCTGGTAATAAACAATTAGAATTAAAGTACTGGTTTCTTAGAGTATTTATAATCAAGAAATTAGAATTAAGTGGACTCAACCCTCAAACCTGAGAAGTGGAAAATAATTATCCGCAACAGTAACCAACCCTTGACTTACTAGCCACTCAGCATTTTCACTAGCTGAATTTTGTAGGAAACACACCACACTTGGCAACAGTCAATATGGAAAAATGTTTTAGCTGCAGTGTTTCGCTGGTATTTTGTATATGAGCGTAAAATCATGTTTTACCATGCCAACACACAGAGGCGGTGCAAGATTTTGGGATGGCTGCTGCCCTTGAGCTTTGAATTCAGGGAAAACCCTTTGTATAGATATATAGAGTACAATCCGCCGTTGTGGCTAGTAAGTGACTGTGTTACAGCCAAATTCTACATGCATTCGGCGGGTGGGTGGATGCCAATATCAAGCCCTGGGTGTAACTACTGTGTATCTATGTGGGAACAAATACCACTACAAATTACAGCTCTTTATCCTTGTAACTACATTGTAACTAGGTAAGAACAGACACTGCTTCATTTTCAGCCCTCTATCCTTGTAACTACATTGTAACTATGTGGAAACGGACAGAGCTTAAAATTACAGCCATCTTTCCTTGTACTTGTTTGTACAACTAGTTAAAGATGATGGACTTACTAGGAACTTACATGGTAAGTAAGGGTGAAGCTCATAAGGTATAGGAAAAAATAAGCTACAACAAGACGATGGCATGAAAGTGAGTATTAACTGAAAACGAATGATAATTTAAAGCATTTATTTTCTTTTTATCAGATGTTATTATGAAGTAAACTAGTTTTAATGTGTATTTCCACCCCAAGCTAATGGATCATATTTGAATCTACATTTGGAAACAAGACACCCTTTAGGAGATTTGCATAGTGAGCCAGGCTACTTTGGTTATCCACATGAAACTATGCCTTCTAATGTTAGAGTTTAATTGTCCTCTACAACAGTAAAATCTGACATACTCTTATTTGGTACCCATTTCATTCGTTAGCTTCTTGCTTTCAATGCGACGAAATAATAGCCTACATTGAAGGCGCTTTCAATCCGGCATGTTGGATGAAATAAAATTCATGTGGGCACCTATTATGAGGAGGAGCATTGATGTCAGTAAGACACACAACAGATTAGTGCTTTCTGTAGCATATATTTTCACGTGGCGTAACAAAAATCTATAATCAAGTCAAATATTTGTGATGGATTAGTGGGCTAGATGCACCTCTCCATCGAATACACTTTCACTCTTCTTTCTCATTACACAACAACCACATTATGGGTGTGAACATTTTTGGGCTCCTTCACCATCCACCCAGAGGCACTTTTTCTTTGCATTCTCTATGGCTTTTTCGCTTCGTTTATTTGTTGAATTTTTCCTCCACACTGCATGTCCTGGGATGGACGCGCATGACGGAGAGTCTGGTTCCCCTGGGTGTAAATAATGTAAATCTACAAATGTATTACGCTACTAAAAGGTATTGTTACCAAACAATATACCAAGGATATTGTTTAGTAGTTACCATTCACCAATTCAACAAAGGTATTACAAGTTACTGCTATTATTTTAGTAGAAAATTATCAAATAAATCGCACACATCATATCGTCTCTCTTAGATTTGTCTCTGCTTTTTTACTGAAGATTAAGAAATTGCATTCAATGTTGTTTAAATTATTTTTCAAATGTTACATGTACCTGTCTACCTCAGGGACCTGGTCTAATCAAATCTAATGAATGGCAATGGAATAGCAATGACATCAATGGATGAATGGGCGATAACCCCCTCACCAACCCAGACACACCTATGCATGTGACTGAAGTGAGATGATTGAGGTTAGAAAGTGTTTTTAATCTGAGTCAGACACATCTCAGACACAATTTACAGCGTTTAGTTCACTATGGCAAACCATTCTGCAATTGCAGCATTGCAGATGCTGTAAGATTTAGTTGAGATGGAGGATCAGAATTAGAACCCGAAATCAACAAGTTGGATGCCGGGTCTTTATCTGATTCAGATATTAAACCGCCACCACCAGTGCCAGAGCTTCCTCGCAAAAAAAGAAACAAACCAACGGCAGCACCTAGTTCCACAGTGAGACAGGAGTCTGGAAGCAACGGCAAAATTTGGGTAACATTTATTTGATTTACTTTATAAATTTTACTTCTACAAATAGGTTGTTGCCTGTAGCCTTGTTAATTTTTTTAAAATGTATCGTGTTTATCAACAGCAGGGCGCGAAAAGGTGTCGGCACTCATCACGTGCCTCACAGGCAAAGCCCCAGAATGGGCCAATTCTATTTGGCACGGTAACAGCCCTATCGTGGATGACTACGAGGCGTTCACCCAACTCTTCTCGTCGGTGTTCGACCATCCTCCAGAGGGAAGGGATGCGGGAGAACGCTTGTTCCACCTTCGACAAGGCACCCGGACGGCGAGGGAATTCGCCCTAGAATTCCGCACCCTGGCCGCGGGGTCAGGATGGAACGACCGGGCTCTGATAGACCACTTTCGGTGCAGCTTGCGGGAGGATGCCCGGCGGGAGTTGGCAGGCCGTGACGCTACACTCGGTTTCAACCAGTTAGTGGACATGGCCATCCGGTTGGACAGCCTCCTGCAGGCGAGGGGACGCACCGGGAGTGTCACGCTCGTTCCCTTCCCCCAACCAGCCGCAGCAGTGCCCATGGAATAGGGTGGTACGGGAGTCCAGGAGGTCGAGAGAGGACCTGGGAGGCGTCGGGAGCAATGCACCTTCTGTGGCCGAAGGGGGCATTATGCGGCCTATTGCCACCTGCGCCTCTCGGTTCAGGGAAGCGACAGGACAGGCACTCGCACACCACCTCAAGTACAATCTTCTCCTTCCCCTCCTACTCTGCAATTTCATATTACCATTATTTTTCCTGGATATTCCAGCGCAACCCCGCTTAAGGCTCTCGTAGATTCAGGAGCAGCGGGTAACTTCATAGACGAGTCCCTGGCGAAGGCTCTAGAAATACCCCTTACTACACTGACACAACTCCTACCAGTCTGCTCTTTAGATGGCAAACCTCTGGGAACCGGGTTAGTGCGCCAGGTAACAGTCCCGATAACCATGACCACACAACACACACACACAGAGTGGATCTCATTTTATGTCATATACCTCCCCTCCAACCACATAGTGTTAGGACTTCCCTGGTTGTCCCTGCATAACCCTTCTATTTCTTGGTTCCACAGATCCATTGAGGGGTGGTCGAGTGAGTGTCTGGGAAGGTGTGTTTTGGTTTCGCTGAGTGCCACCACGGTGGAAAGTCCAGACAGTGCCTCCGACATTCCTATCCCTATTGAGTATTCGTATCTATCACGTGCCTTTTCCAAATCTAAGGCATCTAAATTACCACCCCATCGGCCATGGATTTGTGCTATTGACCTCCTACCGGGTTCTGTGTTGCCCTGGGGTCATGTGTATCCCCTGTCTCATGCGGAAACCGAGGCTATGGAAACGTATGTTTCGGAGTCCCTAAGACAGGGGTACATACACCCCTCCATTTCACCTGCCAGCGCAAGTTACTTCTTTGTGAAGAAAAAGGATGGTGGTTTGCGTCCGTGCATAGATTACCGTGCCCTCAATAAAATCACAGTTCGCTATACCTATCCCCTTCCTCTCATTGCCACGGTGGTGGAGTCAATGCACGGCGCGCGCTTCTTCACAAAGTTAGATCTCAGGAGTGCATATAACCTTGTGCGTATCCGAGAGGGCGATGAGCATAAGACTGCGTTTAGCACAACGACTGGCCACTACGAGTACCTGGTCATGCCGTATGGTCTTATGAATGCTCCATCGGTATTTCAAGCTTTCGTTAATGAGACCTTTAGGGATATGATTGGTCGCGGTGTTGTGGTGTACATCGATGACATCTTGGTATACACGGATACGCGCGATCAACATATTACTCTAGTCCGTCGGGTGCTTGAACGGCTGATGCAGCATGACTTATACGTCAAAGCTGAGAAGTGTCTTTTCTTCCAGAAGTCCATTTCCTTTCTGGGATACCACATCTCCGCGTCTGGGGTGGAGATGGAGGAGAATCGCATTAACACCGTGCGTAATTGGCCGACCCCAACCACGGTAAAGGCAGTACAGCGCTTCCTTGGTTTTGTCAATTTTTACCGGAGGTTCATTCGTGGCTTCGGCAAGGTCGAAGCTCCGATCACCTCTCTCCTAAAAGGAGGTCCGTCCAAGCTTCGTTGGAAGCCTGAGGAAGACAGGGCCTTCACCTCACTGAAGGCTCTGTTTTCCTCCGCGCCTGTGCTGGCACACCCAGAAACGTCGTTGCCGTTCGTTCTGGCACACCGCCTAAAAACGAACACCCTGCCGAACGCAACTACGACGTCGGTGATCGTGAGCTGTTAGCTATTGTCAAAGGGCTAAACACCCTTTTCTCGTTTGGACTGACCACCGTAACCTGGAGTACATCCGGGCAGCAAGGAGACTAAATCCTCGCCAGGCGAGGTGGTCCCTGTTTCTTACCAGGTTCACCTTTACTCTGTCATATATTCCAGGCAGTCGGAACGTGAAAGCTGATGCGTTGTCCCGTCAGCACGACGAGGGAGAGAAGCCGGTGGAGGATGGTTCCATACTGCCGGGTGCCTGCATCGTGGCACCGATAGTGTGGGATCTCGACACTGAGATCAGGCAGGCGCTGCGTACGGACCCTACACCTGCGCAGTGTCCTGTCGGTCTCCAATACGTACCTGTCTCCATGCGGGACAGGTTGCTATGCTGGGCCCACTCCTCTCCCTCCTCTGGTCATCCCGGAATCGACCGGACGATTCACTGTCTGGAGGACAGGTATTGGTGGCCGACCTTGGCCAAGGACGTAAGGGTGTATGTTTCCTCCTGCTCGGTGTGCGCCCAGTGTAAAGCGCCGAGACACCTTCCTGCAGGGAAATGAATGCCTCTCCCGGTTCCACAGCAGACTTGGTCGCATATATCCATTGATTTTTTTAACTGATCTTCCCTTATCCAGCGGACATACCGCGATCTTGGTCGTTGTGGACCGGTTTTCGAAGGCGTGCCGCTTCCTACCTCTCCCCGGTAATCCCACGGCTCTACAGACTGCGGAGGCCTTGTTTACCCATTTCTTCCATCACTATGGCGTCCCGGAGGACATTGTTTCGGACCTGGGCCCCCAGTTTACCTCCCGAGTGTGGAAAGCCTTCATGGAGAGACTGGGGGTCACGGTAAGTCTCACCTCCGGGTTCCACCCCGAAGCCAACGGGCAGGCAGAACGTGTCAATCAGGAAGTGGTCAGGTTCCTGCGGTCCTACTGCCAGGGTCGGCCGGGGGAGTGGTCGACATTTCTGCCCTGGGCGGAGTACGCCCAGAACTCCTTACATCATTCCTCCACAAACCTCTCCCCCTTTCAGTGTGTACTGGGTTACCAGCCGGCCCTGGCACCGTGGCATCTGAGCCAGACCGAGGCCCCCGTGGTGGATCAGTGGGTCCGGCATGCGGAGGAAACGTGGAACGCAGCTCACGTGCGTCTCCAACATGCCGGACGTCGCCACAAACAACAGGCTGACCGCCACCGCGGGGAGACGCCCGTGTTCCATCCGGGTGATCGAGTCTGGCTCTCGACCCGGAACCTGCCCCTCTGCCTGCCCTGCCGGAAGCTGGGTCCGCGGTTTTGTGGGGCCATACAAAGTCCTGAGGAGAGTCAACGAGGTGACGTACACTTTACAATTGCCTTCCACCATGCGTATTCACCCTTCTTTTCATGTGTCTCTCCTCAGGCCAGTGGTGGAAGGCCCTCTCCATGAGGCCGGTGTGCTGGGGACACCTCCGCCGCCGTTGGAGACTGATGAGGGACAGGTCTACGCCGTCCGCTCCATCCTCGATTCGCGGCGGCGGCGGGGTGGCCTCCGGTACCTCGTGGATTGGGTGAGGTACGGTCCTGAGGAGAAGTGCTGGGTGTCGGCTCGAGACGTGCTCGATCCTGCCCTGATTCAGGATTTCCACCAACGCCGTCCGGATTGCCCGGCGCCACGTCCTCGTGGTCGTCCTCGGGATCGGGGGCGCCGCGCCGCTGGAGCTGCGCGTCAAGGGGGGGGTACTGTCACCGTTGGTGCGTTGAGGCTCCTGCGGTCGGCGTCACCGACTTTCTAAAACCACTGCCCCTGTGTGTCATTACCAGACACACCTGTTTCTTATTTGATATTTAGAGTAGGGGTACAAATGTCTATTGATTAGGTTGGTTTTGTGGGATATTGCTCAGTGTCAAAGAGCCTGTACGTGTATTGCATAACACTGCATTCTCTTTAAAATATATAAATATTATTGCAACCTTTTCCTGCGCTTGACTCCGTTATTTGAACAGCGCCGTGACAATCAAGCAACCTATTCAAGCGCATTTATTTTGATTGTCGCAAACTATTCGCTAATGTCTGTTATTTAACCTTGTTCATCAATAAAATGAAAACTAAATGCTTAAGGATTTACCTTTGAATAGTTGAAGTGTTGAGTTATTTAAATTTTTTACAATTGTAGGGCCTAATATACAAATTAAAATACTATAGCCTGTGTTCTTAAAGATTATTGTTCTATGTATTATTTTTTAGTTTTTTTGTATGATTAAACCTTAAATAAATATACATTATTGTATTTTTTTATGAATTTACCATTTAAAACAAAGAAATTCTGTTACTGATTATTTTTATACTTTTATATAGTTTGATGGTGACTCAGTAGATGAACAGATGCTCTGGGACGACTACGCCATCTACTGCCCATCCTCCCCCTGCAGGAGGCGGGCTTCGGCGTTCGACGTCACCGACCTTCTGACACCATCGCCCAATCTCATCAACTCATTGCACCTGTTGTTTCGTTTAGCGCACCTGATCATCATTTAGTCATTCCCCTCAGTATATATGTTCCCTCTGCTCCCTTTGTCTTTGTGTGTTATTGTCTCTACTCAGAGCAGATGTCAGATACATTAAAAGACTTAAACTTACCAGCTCCGCAGTCCGCTCCATCTCTCCAGTCTTCCGCAATTCCTGACATGCTCTGGCTGGATTGTGATGCTGCGGAGGAGAATGTCCATGCTAATAGGCACGATTTGTATGCAAATGATGCCAAACGGCTTTCGGCCCTGGCGGTTCATGTGTTAAAGCATCAAAATTCGCTTTTCATACCTCCACCATCTTTTTCCTGGGATACCACATTGCTCCAGAGGGCATGAAATGGAAAAGATGAAGGTGGATGCAGTGAGGTCATGACCAGTCCTGAAAACTATCAAGGAGCTGCAGAGTTTCATTGGATTAGCCAACATTTTCCGTCAATTCATCAAAGGCTTCAGCACCATCACAGCGCTGCTCACATTGTTGTTCAAAGGTCAACCACAATGCATTTGCTGGACCCCGGAAGCAGAGAAAATCTTTCTTGACCTGAGGGGCAAGTTTGTCACAGCCCCTCTCCTTAAACATCCAGAACCCTCAAGCCCTTCACAGTCGAGGTAGACACGCCAGTGGTTGGGGTGGGGTCAGTTCTCTCCCAGCAGCAAGGGAGCCCACCTTGGCTCCACTCCTGTGCCTACTATTCAATGAAACTCTCTGCTGCAGAGTGGAAGTATGGCATCAGAAACCCAGAACTACTGGCGGTAAAGTTGGCATTAGAGGAGTGGAGACCTGGGTTCAAGGGCATCCGGGAGCCGTTCACTGTCCTGACCAACCACTAGAACCTTGAATATGTCTGGGCAGTGCGGCAACTCAATCTCCACCAAGCTTAATGGCTGCTTTTCTTTGAGTGCTTCCAGTTCACTCTGAGGTACCGCCCCGGTGCAAAGAACGTCAGGGGGGACACACTGCAGGAGGCAGTACAAAGTCAAAAGGTGCAGGCGGACAGGCAGCAGAGCGATGCCCTGAAGGATCGCCCGGGAGAGGTATGGCTGTTCATGAGGGATCTTCTCAGTCTGCCCTGCCATTAGTTTGGGCCCTGGTATGTAGGGCCATTTCGTGTCCTCCGGAATGTTAATGACGTCTCATACACACTCCAGCTCACTCCATCATACATAAACATCTCACCCACTTTCCATGTCTCTCTCCTCAAGTCAGCAGTTCCTGGTCCACTGCGGGGATCCGGTCCTGCAAAGGCGCCTCCACCCCTGGTGGAGTTGGCTCGGGGTCCAGCATATCAGGTGACCTCTATCCTGGACTCATGGCTGCGCCAGGGCCGGGTCCAGTACCTAGTGGTCTGGGCGAGTTAAGGCACTGAGGAAACCAGCTTGGCCCGGGCAGTGGACGTCTGTGACACCACATCGAAGTTCCATGCTCGCCGTCTGTACCAGCCTGCTCCTCACCCTCGTCTGGGTCACCGGCGGGTGGCGATGTCAGGAGCCACGCCTGGTGGTGGGTACTGTAACGTCTGCTCCATGTGGCACAGTGGTTCCCTTTCCTCTACAGTGCTCCACCTTGCTGGTGTACCAACCAGTGGCAGGAGTGTGAAGGCAGCAGAGCATTCTGAGGATGCACCTGTTTCCCATCACTGTTCAGTTGTGTTTATATTCTGTTGTTCAACCACCGCACCTAACAAATTGTTTGTGTGTTAGTGATCATGCTGGTACACTTATTTGAACTGACTAAAAGATATGACATATAAAGAAAACATTTAAATAGTTTGTTTTGTTTGTTTTTCCCATTTGTCTAACTTTTACATACTCATTATACACACACCATCACAAAATAACTGCACTCCCTCTCATGAGATATTGCTTAACAGACGTGCGTTTATTGCATTATCGAGCTGCATTCGGGACCCCTATAAATAAAAAGAATAAGGCATCAAAGATGGTCCAAATCTTTGAGTCTTGGACGACTGCTGCCCTTCCTCCCCCTGCAGGGGGCAGGCTCCCGCACTCGACATCACCGGCCTTCTGACACCGCCGCCCATCTCATCAACTCATCTCACGTGTTGTCATGTTTAGCGCACCTGATCATCATTCAAAGTAATTTCTCCCAGTATACAGTGGGGAGAACAACTATTTGATACACTGCTGATTTTGCAGGTTTTCCTACTTAAAAGCATGTAGAGGTCTGTAATTTTTACCATAGGTACACTTCAACTATGAGAGACGGAATCTAATACAAAAATCCAGAAAATCACACATGACATAAGCATTTGATCACCTGCCAACCAGTAAGAATTCCGGCTCTCACAGAACTGTTAGTTTTTCTTTAAGAAGCTATCCTGTTCTCCACTCATTACCTGTATTAACTGCAACCGCAATCTTACCTCTTGGGGCATCAATGATCTTGAGGAAGGTGAGGGATCAGCCAAGAAATACATGGCAGTACCTTGTCAATGAGCTGAAGAGAGCCGGGACCACAGTCTCAAAGAAAACCATTAGTAACACACTACGCCGTCATGGATAAAAATCCGGCAGCACACGCAAGGTCCCCCTGCTCAAGCCAGTGCATGTCCAGGCCCGTCTGACGTTTGGCAATGACCATCTGGATTATCCAGAGAAGGTAATGTGGTCTGATGAGACAAAAATAGAGCTTTTTGGTATAAGCTCCACTCACCATATTTGGAGGAAGAAGAAGGATGAGTACACACCATCCCAACTGTGAAGCATGGAGATGGAAACATCATTCTTTGGGGATGCTTTTCTGCAAAGGGGACAGGACAACTGCACCATTTTGAGGGGAGGATGGATGAGGCCATGTTTCGCGAGATCTTAGCTAACAACCTCCTTCCATCAATAAGAGCATTGAAGATGGGTTGTGGTTGGGTCTTCCAGCATGACCCGAAACACAAAGCCAGGGCAAATAAGGAGTGGCTCCGTAAGAAGCATCTCAAGGTCCTGGAGTGGCCTAGCCTTCCCACCTGAACTCAATAGAAAATATTTGGAAGGAGCTGAAAGTCCGCATTGCCCAGGGACAGCCCCGAAACCTGAAGGATCTGGAGAAGGTCTGTATGGAGGTGTGGGACAAAATCCCTGCTGCAGTGTGTGCAAACCTGGTCAAGAACTAAAGGAAATGTATGATCTCTATAATTGCATACAAAGGTTTCTGTACCAAATATTAAGTACAAGTGCAGTATGGTCAAGTAATATGAAAATTATAATACATGAACACCCTTCTTACCTATAGGAGGTGAAGCATAGTCACACTTGCATGTCCTTTTTATTGGGTGGAGCCACAAGTGATGGTAACTGTCTGGTAAAGCCTTCATGATGGCAATTGAATTAGTCACTGATAAAAACACAAATTGTCTCATTTGAATTACTGCAGACAATTATTTAACACTAGAACCGCCAAGCCATTCAAACAACCATAAATAGCCAGAGCCAAACGTTGCTTTCGTCATTAGCATAGAGATCATCAATATGTATTAGCATACATTTTCTTCTACGCAGCTTCACCTTCCAGCCAGTGCATCTACAGGGTCTTTTTCAAACTATATACAGTAAAATTGTCCAAAAAATTATCTAATCTTCATCCGCTTATCCATTGTCGGGTCTTGGGGGCAGCAGCTCCAGCAGGGGACCCCAAACCTCCCTTACCCGAGCTACATTTGCCAGCTGTAACTGGGGGATCCCGAGGCGTTCCCAGGCCAGTGTCGAAATATAATTTCTCCACCTTGTCCTGGGCTTACCCCGAGGTCTCCTCCCGGCTGGACGTGCCTGGAACACCTCCCTCGAGAGACGTCCTGGGGGCATCCTTACCACATGCCCAAGCCACCTCAACTGGCTCTTTTCAATACAAAGGAGCAACGGCTCTAATCCAAATTCCTCACAGATCTCTAAGGGAGACTCCAGAGCTGAGACTGCTTATTTTAGCAGCTTGTACCTGCAATCTAGTTATTTCGGTCATGACCCAGCCCTCATGACCATAGGTGAGGGTAGGAACGAAAATTGACCAGTATATGGAGAGCTTTGCCTTCCGGCTCAGCTCTCTGTTCATTACAAAGCTGCGGTAAAGCAAATGCAATACCACCCATACTGCTCCGATTCTCCAGCCAATCTCCAGCTTCATTTATCCCTCACTTGCGAACAAGACCCTGAGATACTAGAACTCCTTTATTTGGGATAAAACCTCATTCACTACCCGGAGAAAGCACTCAATTGGTTTCCTGCTGAGAACCATGGCCTCAGATTTAGAGGTGCTAGTCCTCATCCCAACCGCTTCGCATTCGGTTGCGAACCGGTCCAGTGAGTGCTGAAGATAACAGACCGATGATGCCATCAGGACCACATCATATGCATAAAGCAGTGATGAGATCAACAGCCCACCGAATTTTGAACCCTCCCCACCCCGACTGTGCCTCGATATCCTGTCCATTAATGTTACAAACAGAATTGGTGACGAAGCGCAGCCCTGATGGAGGCCAACCCCCACCTGGAATGAGTCTGACTTACTACCGAGAAACCGAACACAGCTCTCACTTTGGACGTACAGGGATTGGTCTAAAGAAGGGACCTTCTCACCCCATACTCCCGCAGCACCTCCCACAGAATCTTCTGGGGGACCCGGTCTTACGCCTTCTCCAGATCCACAAAGCAAATGTAGACCGGATGGGAGTATTTCCAGGACCCCTCCAGGATTCTTGTAAGAGTAATGAGCTGGTTGGTTGTTCCAGGACAGAATCCGCATTTTTGCTCTTCAACCTGAGGATTCGAGTTTCCAACACCTTTGAGTAGACTTTCCCAGGGAGGCTGAGTAGTGTTATACCCTTATAATTGGCAAAAATAATGGATTACAGAATTTGTTTGTTTTAAATGGTTATTTAATTTGAAAAAATACAAAAATATGTTATCTTATCATACTCAAAAAACAAATACATAGAGCGATTATTTTGAAGAACACAAGCTATAGTATTTTCATTAGTTTATTATGCCCTACAAATGTCCACAATGAAAATTATACAGCACTTAAATTATTCAGAAATAAATCCATTAGAATTTACTTTTTTTATAACATTTTGGTAATGTACAAAGGTCAAATAAAAGGCAGTATCGACCAGTTTTCGACCATCAGAAGACATCTGCATGGATATCTGCATATTAAGCACGGTTGTTTGATATAGTTATTTCGGTCATGAAACAAAATTGAATCCAGAAATGAAACAATACAAGCGTACACATGTTGCCCGGACTGGTCTGGATGTAGCACATCCCTCCTATTTTGGATTTTGGCTGCCAGGAATCCAACATTGCTGCTGAAGTGTTGAATATCTAAGTAGTAACTTACCCACTCAGCTCCACTGGTTGCAGATTTGTCCCGCAGCATTAGGTTGTACTCTATGAGACCCTTTGCCATTACAGTGAGTTCACAGCTGCATGGATACTAGAATTCATCCCCTGTCATTCCCATAATGGAAATCATGATTGTTACTGTATTCCTGATTAATAGACAGCAAAGATATTTGGGAAGAATATTGTCTCGTTGTCCAGCCTGCCGTTTTTCATAAAAGGTGCTTTTCGATTGCTCTAACTCTGTGTCTGTGGGGTGATAAGCTGTACAGTTCTGGTGGCATCATGTTGGTCTCTTGGGTTTGGTGTGGGGTGAAGCGATGGAGGGAAGAGGGTTATGGAGGAGGTTAGGGGTGGAGGATGAGGGAAAACGGGCGGGACCTGAATTCACAGATCACAGAGGAGGTGCCTGGTTTACACAGGTCTGATTATTGACCCTGTATGAGTTAATACATTTCTTGACCCTGTTGAGTGTAGACATTCACTCAATGTAATTATAAAAGGCTAAGAACACCACACTGTAACAACAACCAAATTGGCTAAGATTACGTTAATCTTAGCCTGCTTAGGTAAGATTGTCGAGAATGTTAATGAATGACACAGCCAATTATTTGGCCTTTCTAACTTTGGTGCCATTTCTATTGACAATAGAAAACAAATAGAAAGGGCACCAAAGACATTCATTAGGGCACATTAACACCGTACTAAGACTATTTCTGCCAATAAAGCACTACCAATTTAACCACAGTTCAAGAGTTTTCAATGAATGACTGTGTGTGCAGTTATTAACTGCTAACAGTCACAATTACTTCATAAAAATGTGCATGGTAACTTGGTTTGCCAAACTCCAAATTCAAATTTATGTTAGCTAACATCAGCTCGCTAAGGGGAAAAGTAGGTGGTATTGTTTGAAGCGATAATTGACTCAATGGGTTTTATCCAACATGTCTCCGGTCCAACGCATATCCACAATCATACCTTTCTGTCAAGAGAAATCGATATTTTCGATCTAATAATTTCCCCCGTAAATCCTGGAATATCGGATCACTGTCTTATCATGTTTACTGTAAAAACAAGAAGCCCACTCGCTCTGCAAAAAATGAGTATCAAAAGCCGCACTATAAATTCTCGGACTACAAATAGATTTCTTGATATTCTTCCAAGCTTGCTCATCAGTGACAA